>VWZO01012415.1:0-24769 GCA_013396975.1 Bucco capensis
ATGCCTGTGCTTCTAGTGATTACAAACCTGATTAAGGCATGGTCACTACACTCTACACTACACTCTATCTCCACCTCTTTAATGAGGTTTTCTTCATTAGTCAGGAGCAGGTCTAGGAGTGCCTTGTCCCTAGTTGGTTCATCTAGACCCTGTGCCAAAAAGTTGTCCTCCATAAACTCCAGGAGTCTCCTGGACTGCCTACACCTTGCTGTGTTATTCTTCCAGCAGATGTCTGGGTAGTTAAAATCCCCCACCAGGATGAGGGCCGGTGTGCTCAAGGCTTCCTCTAGCTGAAGAAAGAAGGCTTCGTCAACAGGCTCCAATTGGTCAGGCGGCCTATAATAAAAACTCATATAACCCAGAGGTAAAATTGGAATAGCTTATTTTTTCTGTCACAGTCATGAGGTTTAGTATTTTCATTAGCGGCATTCAAAATGTTCACAGAAAGCTATATGAAACAGGGGTTTCAGTGGCATATATGGAGAGTTCCTGCTCTCTTGATCACAGAGCAGGCATAGCTGTGCTATCTGCACTAAGACAAGAATTTCATTTAGTGCATTTCTAGGCAATAGAATAACACTAACAATGAAAAGAACATGTGCCTTTGGGCAGGGTAATATGTAACAGATGTTTTCATCTGCATCCTAAGCTGAGATCAGCAAAAAAACCCCAAACCAGTAACATAAAACTGTGAAAGCTTCTGCTTTCTCACATGTACGGCAGGGTGAGAGGAACTGTAAATTGATTTGATTAAACCTTAGCGAGCAGCAACACAGGGGATAGGAATAGATGGTGGAAATCTTACTGTTTAATTCTGCATACCACTCTGCTAGCCGTAGGTATGTAGAGCATGAGATTTGAGTCAAGCACCTAGTAGCGTCCTTTTGTATCACCTGAGCTAACTTGTTCAGCTCATGTTGGGCCAGCTGAGTTTCCCAGTCTGTATTTCTGCTCAGGGAGAGAAGCTAAAATTTGAACTAGGATAGGCTGTATCTGTGCTGCAGTGGTGAAAGAGTATTCGTCACACTGGCCTTGAGTCCATACAGCTGCTTTGCAGCCTGTGACCTGTCTGTCAGGTGATGAAGCATAAGATGATTCTTGAGTTCACTGCCTCTCGAAAGTCATTGTAATCAGTTTTCTGAAGTTGATAAGAAATATAAGATAGATATTTTGGCTCCAAAATCATTAAATATCCCTTTTTTTCTGGGTTGGAACACAGAATTTTACTCAGAGTCTGAATGTGTAGAAGGAGACATCACAGGTTTCTTTCTGATTATACTGTTCATGTGTCTGTAAATACTTGAACATTATATTCAACCAGATGCTGAAACACTGCCTGTGTCCTGGACATGGCTGCTTGCGAATCTAGTGCAGCCACTTCAGACCTGTCCCCCACCATGTCAGAAGGCATTTCCTGGAGAGAAGCTTCCATGGGATAAATAATTCAATCTCACACATTTTTCCTTGTTCTTTTGTATTTCTTCCTTTTGAAGGCAATGCAAGCAAACAAACAAAAATACGAGTATATCACATGCCTGATTTGCCTTCAGGAATGTGTAAAGGCGAAGTGAAGCTCTCTGGATGTGAGCCAGGAGGCTGTTCAGTTCATATGTGCAGCCCTGTAAGGTTGCAGCTGGCAATCTTTTTCCATACATCTTATCTATATACCTTTGCCTTTTTCAGTGTTTCCTGATTGAAGGGACAAGATGGGGCTCATATTTCCTTTGGGATGAAGCCCTTTTTTCCAGCCTCACATCAAACAGCTGCTGTAAATCCTAAGCTACCAAGGCCTACTTGGAAAAGAGAAATAGTCCAGGTGATTGATGTCGTGCAGCCAGTTACTTGCACTTCAGCTTCACCTCTTTCTTTTCCTTGCAACCCTGAACCTGCACTGAAGCTTGCAACTGGGTTGATAAAGATTTACTGCTGGATTGGGACTGTTCCCTTGTAGAAGTTCTGTGTGTGGCTGGAAAGCTAGTGACAGCATGATGCTCATCTCTTGCTGTTCCTAATGATCTGGATCACCCCTAGTAATGTGGATCCTAATGATCCTGTACCTAAATGTTATAGATCCAGTTTACATCTAGATCAGTAATGTATGAATTGCTGTTTACATGTATTATTAGTATAATACCAGCATACTGATAAATTTACTTCAGCACACTAGTCCTTTAGGCAACATGGCTCTTGAAAATGTCTGAAGGTGATGGTGCCCCTGTGAATTAAATTGGAGCAGCACCTCCACGACCAGTTCTTTGACCCACTAGTATAACTACATGAAAATAAGTGAATGCCAGATTCATGTCTGCCTTTCTCAGACACTTGATTATTTTATGCTTTGCATTTTACTGCTTAATGTGAGTCATTTTCTTGGACAGGTCCACGTGCTCATGGGACATCAAATACCAGGGGGTTTCATTTCTCTCCCAAAGGATGCTCTGTGTTGCCAGTGCTCAAAGGGAAGGCTACTTCATGTTCTGAATGAAATTAGGACAGATGAGAGGAGAAATGGACTGAAAGTCTTTGGTGTATTGCAGTCTCTAGAATCCCAAACCACATGGTCCTTTTCCAGATGTGTATCTGGTTAGACTTTACATTAACTAGACAATGACTTAATAGCTGCATTGTTTTGGTTTTTTTTTTCTTTTCTCAGCAGAAACCCAGAAAGGCAACTCCTCAGACAGGAGAAGATACCTTGAATGGCCATCTTCCCCCAGGCTGGCAGAGCTATATGTCTCCCCAGGGCCGGAGGTACTATGTGAACACCTTCACCAATGGTAAGTGGGGATAGGGGCTCCAGTAAGTATGTCACCCAGGTAGTACAGATCTGTTGCAGGAAGGAGTCTCTCCCAACCAAGGAACTTCCCAGAGCTGTCCAAGGAGTGTACACTGTGTTGGAAACTTTCTCATGGAGGGCTGTGCTTAACAGAAACAACAAGGCATAAGGCATACTCAGAGAAGGAAGCTCCATGGAGCATCCTTCTAGGAGGGGATAGCACTTCAGAGCAATAAGGGAATGAGGCAGAACTTTCTGGTCTTTCTAGTCTAACTAACTGGTTTAATTGTGGGGGGGGGTTGTTTGTTTATTTGTTTGTTTTCCATTCCTGTCTTTCAAAAGCATCTATACTTGCTTTGCTGGAACTAGATGTTGTGAATAAAGTACTGCATTAGAATTGTACATTAATATAGCTTCACAGGAAGGGGAGTTTAGGGCAACTTGCATAATAGCAAGGCACTGTTCACTGAAGGTTATGGTAGATGTTTCAGTTGAGGGACCTCAGCCAGTACACTGTCAGCTCAGCCCTTCTACGGCCTTCTGCTGCATGAAGTAGGTGGAAAGCCTTTGACATTGCAGCAAAACACCAGGACAGATGCTTGGACTGTAAGTGTTTCCAGGTGAGCTACACTGAAAAATAAGTTTTTCTTCTCCACCATTTGGAGCCTTCTGTCAGAGATGATTCAGTTTTCAATCTCAAAGTGGAAGGAGGATCTGGCTTCAGAGCAGTTTAGGTATCTCCCTGAGTATGTCTTATGTCTCTTGTTATCAGGATCTACAAAGCTTTCTGTTCAACAGGAAGAAAAATGAAGTTGTCCTGGAAAGAAAGGCTCTATGCTTGCTCTTTGTCACTGACCAAAAGCAGGTTCCCTCCCAGGCTCCTTTGAAGTGCTCTGAAGAGATATCTGAAGATATGGATCAGAAACACGATGCCAAATCAAAGATGTCTTCTCCAGGTGCTGAAGCAGCATATTGTCTAAAGGCACTGTACAAATTCAGTTGTTACAATGGTTTGTACTTCATGTAGCCTTTGTTTTCTGCCTTGAAATCTGTGAATTTAAGAAGGGTCTGAGCTCTGCTTGCTGAGAGAACAAATGCTTTCAGATAGAAGAAATATGATAGGTTATTCTTCTAGCTTACAACAGGTCTCTAGCTGCTGTGGATACAGTTTTCTCTCTTATTTTAATAACTTAGAATTTCCTCCTATCAAAGCTTTTCTGTGTTATTTGCTCTGTACTTCTCCCACCCACTGAGGCTGAGCCAGCCAGTGGAGCTGAAGTAGAGGCAAGAGGCTATCTACTTCTACTCAAGCATGCACAAATTTGAGAGTAGAAACTAATAACAACTAGAAGAAGCACAGAGCTCTTTGGCAGGCGGAGTGCTCTTTCACAGGTCGTGATCTGGGGGAAAAAGTAGCCAGAAAGTGAGTGGAAGGATGAGCAGGCTCCTTTGTATGACACAGAGCATCCAGGGGTAATAGAAGAATGTAGAAAGAGAGTGATGCACAGTGCAGTTACTCACCACCTGCTACCTGGTTGAGAACCCAATGGTTACTTTGGACAAAGTTTATGAAGGGAACCCTCCTGCTGGGTCAGGAGGTTCAGAAAGGTCCCCTCCTTGCTTCCTAAAATCCTTCTCAGAGAGGAGCCTAGGTGCAGCTGAGTCCAGTCCTAGTCCCAGTCTTGGTCAGTGCTTTATGTCTAAGGGAGTATATAGGTGTAATTGAATCTTGGTACCACCACAGGATTAAGGATGGTAAACCAAATGTATTTAAAGAAAATAATTGTTTATTTAAATTAATTATAAACATTAAAGAAGAAAGGCATTGATCAGAGTTGTTTACTACACAGAATAGATAGCTATCACTAATATAGTGCACAATTCATTTGAAACAATACTGAAGCAAAAATGTTAAAGCTAGCAAAATGATTAAGTAGAGATTGATGTCACTCACCAATATTAATGGCTGTGGGAGAATCTCTCAGCCTCAATGGGTAAGCTTGGGGAGTGTCCTCACCCAAGGGAGGAATACTCACACGGCTAGGATAGGTGTATCAGAAGTTCCTATTATTGAAAAGTGGGATTAGGCTTTTATAGTATAAAGTGGTTGACTATCAGTCATATGTTAAGAGATTAGATGTTTCACCTCAACACTTTTTATTTCTTGGAGCTTTAGATAAGTTATTGTTTGCCACAGAGCAATGGCTGTTGTTGTTGGTATTCTCCAGACATTCAACTTTACAGTTGTGGAGCAAGGCTGATTTTAACATTCATTGACACCAAAACCAGCTAACCATCCCTTCTCTATTACTAATAACATTCTCAGAGGGGCAAAGTTTGAGCTGTCAACCGCCATCTAGGCAGAGCATCCTGCTACATACCCATAATTCAGCCCCTTCTCAAGCCACGAGCTTGACCTCATGTGGTGCTGAATATCCCCTTGGCTAGTTGGGGTCAGATGTGCTCCCTCCCAGCTTCTGGTGACAGTTAACTGTACCCCAGCCCAATGCAGGACATCTATCCAGCAGCTTCCATCTGCAGTGCAGCTGCTGAGCTCCTTCCAACAGCATACTGCAATAAGAGCTGTCTCTGATCCCACCTTTTCCAGAGTCCAGAAGTACCCAGACTTTGCTTGCCGCTAACCTCAGCTTATTGCTGGAGTGCTGCATTGTGGGTTTTTTCATGTAATGTAGCAAATATAGCACTGCTTTTTCAGTTGAACAGTAACCTGCAGTGTCCTGTAGTCTGAAGCCCACAAATCCATGCTCTTGGTTTCTTTCTGTACATCTCTAGGCATTGCTATCGTGCATCCTCCCTTTAGTTGTCCCTTTCATCGTATGCCTCTCATGCATGAGGTAGAAGAAAGTCACTTATCTCAGCTGTATGCTGAGTATATGTGGAAGATCTGGGCATTGGATTCACTGTCTGTTCTTTTAAATGTTGTATTTGGGTATCCTCTGAGTGGTATCTCCTTCTCATGCAGCACTCCACCTGTTCTGCATGTGCAGCCAGTTGCTCTGTCAATCACTGGGAGGCCTTGCTAGCACCCACTGCCTTTCTGAAGGTACGTGCTTGCACGAGCAGGCTTTCTTGGTAGGTTCATGGCAGTTTTAGCACTTCCATCATTGACAGGCAGTGGTGGGAGCACGTATGTGTCCTCTTATGTGGTAGGTTTGTAGCTAAACGTTTATACAGCCTCCAGGAAGGGCACATCTATGAGTAGACACCCTGTGTTCAGGAAAAGCACCTCAGGCAAGTCGTAAAAGCAGAAAAGCTGGTTTGAAAGCTGGCTAAAGGGAAAAACTAACCAAAGGGAAAAGGCATCATGGTTAAATTACAATAAGGTCTTGTAAAACTGCTTGGCAGATCATACCTGGAGCATGATAATCAATGGTTCCTTGTGAGTGGGAAGTTTGCTCTGAAAGCAATCTGTGGGAGTCTGCCCAAGACTTCATGGTATTTCCAGTCAAGAATGGCAGGGTGAGGACTTACTCAGACATTAATTCTAACTGAAGCTGGGAGAGAATATGCTGTGCTGCACAGATCAGGCTCAGAATTCACAGTCATCCTACAGCTGAGGGCATGTGGTGGAAGAGTTCGATAAAGATACGCTTAAGACTGGAGAGTTCATCAGAAATAATTAAATGACAAAGGCAATGGAGCAGTTTACAGATAAAGATTCAGATGCTCTGGAGGATCTGGAATTGAGTGTGAGCCATCAATGTTGTGCTAGTACAAAACCAGCCATCATTTTCCACTGTATAAATAGGAATGTTGTCTATAACATATGAAATCAGCCTCCAACTTGACAAGGAAGTTATAGAGCTTCAGCTGGAATATTGTGTCTTGTCTGGACTCAGTACTTCAGGGAAGATGTGAGCCCATCAGAAGAGAGTAACAAGAATGATGGGATATGTGGAAAAACTGGCTTGTGGGCAAATCATAAGAGATTGAGGCTGTCTGTCCTAAGAAAGCAAAGGTGTGGATGGGGACATAAAAGTAGGCTTCACGTGCATACAGTGCTGTTGCACAGAAAGCAGTTTGCAATACCTGTCACCACTAGAAGACACAGGAACACACTTGTTGCAATGAGGGCAACTCTTAACTCTTCCTAGTTCTCTTAAGATTATATAGTGTGGGAGTAGGGAGTTGCCTGGAAGCCTGTATCACTGGAGGTCTCTAAGAGGAGGTTACGCAAAACCCTGTAAAATGTTGGCCTTGCTTGGGGGCACGGCAGGAACAAAATGACTTCCTGAAATCCTGGTCAGGCCTGTTTTTTCAGTCTGTAAAGCCCAATGTATATGAAAAATATTTATCAGTGTAAAGGATGACAAATGCCAGGGGCTTACATGGGTGTTTTTCTTTATTTGGTAACTTTGTGTTTCCTCAGTTTTTACATATATCACATCTGACTCAGCTGTTGTCACTCAACTGCTGGTTTGCTTCTTCTGGTTTTCCAAGTCAAAAATTCTTAATAGGAGCTCAGAGGAACATTCGGTGATCTTCGTGTCATGTGTACCCATATGCACCTGTGCTGAATATTCCCACTGTGCCTTGGGACAGATCCTGCTGCTTCCTGGATCCTGCACTACTGCTGCCCTGGGAAAGGCAGGATTAGCCAGCAGTGCACAGGGTGGCAGCAGCTGGTGGGCTCTCTGCCCCACATAGTCAGTGTTCTGGGATGGCTGCAACGCTGGGAGCGGGGAGGGGATATGGCCTTTGAAGAAGATTAGCAAGCAAAAGCTATGCAAGTTTTGGTGTGATGGGGCTCTGTGCTGCTCCCCGGCCAAACCCTTTGTGTAGCTCTGCTCCCTCCTCTTGAAGACAGGAGGTGTTGGGTGACTGGTCCATGCAACAAATTGTCTTTTGGAAAACACCTGGCACAGCACCGTGTCTGCTTCACCATTTGCTTCCTTCCTCACATGGTGCAGAAGCCTTTTTTTTTTTTTGTTCTTGGTGCTTGAGCTATTGAGATGGGAACTCCAGTATCCATTCCCATTCCTGGGGAGGAAAAATGGAATTTTAGGAGCAAGTAACTGGTTGGACTCAATCCTGAAACCATTTCAAAGGCCTCTGACCTGTAAAAGGTCTACAGAATGAAGCCCAAGAGAATTTAATTGTATCTAAAATAAGTTTTTGCTGTGATCTGTTGTAGGAAAGTTGAGTCTGCATCACTTTCATTACAGTCAGGATGTTTGGTATCTGTCTTGCGCAACATCTAGACACATCCAAGCTTGTCATGTCAAAACAAGAAAGACTGGCCCACTCAGTGGGTTTAGGGATAGGTGATCTTTTATATATACCTTTATATTCATTTATATACCTTTATATTAATTTTTATACCTTTGTATTTATTTATATACACCTTTTGTATAGAAGCTTTAGAATTGACTGAAGGAACACTTTAATGAACAGCCACAGATCAACTGGAAATCATGAACATATTAATTTTCGCAAGTCCTTAGCAGAATGGATTGTCATATGGGGGAACAAGGGGCAAAGAGAGAAAGAAAAGAGAGGGAAGTAGAGGAGGAGAGTAAAGTTCAAACAAAAACCTTAATTTCCCCGGTTTTGAAGCTAGCTATCTTACTGGCAGCTCCTTTTGGGGCTGTGCAGCAAGCTCTGCTGGTCCATGGGATGGGGGCTTTGGTGCCTTTGCAAGTTTTGAGGCAGTTAACCCCTCAGTATCTTATAGGAGAGAGATGGCAAACCTCTCCAAAACACCTGGAAGGCCCTTCTCTGTAGCAGTCATGCTCCTTATTTTGCATCATTAAATCTGCAAGGAGTACTCTGCTGTCTGGAATGACTGTCAGGACACCTCTCTTCGGATTTAGAGGGTTAAGTGCATGTTCAGGATCTCTGTTTAGAAACAGGACACCAGCAAGCAAGGATGATAAACTGGGAAGCAGTGTGTGCAAAGGAATGCATGACTGTCAGTCTGCATAGGACTCTGGGGTGCATCTCATCAGGTCCCATAGACTTATGTATATTCAGGTTCCTCAGGAGGTCATGAACCTGATTTTCATATACAGCTGGGGGGGGGGTCAGTCTTCACTGCCCTGGAAGTGAAACTACTTGCTAGAATCTACTAGGTCTGAGCTGAACAAAACTCCATTTATGTGTGTGGTATTCATAGGTTTGATTCAGCAGATGGAGCAGAAATACTTCTCTGCCTTTGGAGCAATGAATGGAAGACCAGTGGTTGTTCTGAGAAGTATCTCTCTGAGGGTGAGAAGGTCCTTCCCAGACCTGCAGTTTTTGCTGTTCTTCAGCACTCTGTCCCTGTCGTCTCTGAACAATACTACCCTGCCTTGGATTTGTTGTGCATCAACTTTTGGATGTTAAACCTCCTCCTAGCCAGTGTTTGGTTATCCCCATACCCATGCTTTTCCAGTTTCTTCAGTTTCAGCATTGCTATCCACAGGTGCATGGCACCTTGTACTGTCACAAGCCCTCCAGGACATATGCTCAGTCCATGCTGTCCCACACGCCTGTATGCCAAGGGAAGAGGAACTGGCTGTTTGAAGCATATAAGCAGCCGAAACCCTTTGTTCCTATCTCCTGAAGCTCCTGCTGCCCTGAAGAAGTCGTCTGGGCTGTGTCAATAGTGTTTATGACTCTGAAACCCAATCCTCTCTGGCCTGATCCCAGTGACCAAGAGGGGTTTATAGGAATGGTTGCTTCTGCTTCCTGGGGATGGGGGAGGGTGTTGGCAGCTGGAGGTGATGGCAGTTGATGGATTAAAGGAGAAGGGGATTGCAAATGAGAGGAGATGTGAGCCTGGACACAAGCGATGGGGAAGGATGTAATGACATAGGCTAGGAGAGGTAAAATGAAGGGGCAAAGAAGGTGAGAAGCAGTCAAGTTGGGAGTGCGGAGATGTTGTTCGTCTCTGCAAGGTGCATGGAATTGTGTGCTTCACATAGCCTCTTAAAACCATCTTCTGTAAGTGGACAATATTTACCTGTTAGAAGACTGGAGTGAGGAATCTCCTCCGCTTTGATGTCCTGTAAATCCTCTTTTCAGATGTGACTGTTGTAAGCCACTGACTGATTGGTACTGGCAGAGCACATGATACTGCACACAATCTGGGCTGTAAGTAAACATGGCAAAAGTTTCCAGGCATCTTGGTAGAGGTAGCCTTGGTGTGTTTTCTGAATAGGGAGACCTAAGATCAGACTGCCATGCTGAGTTCAAAACTACTCCGTGCCCAGAATGCACAGCTACTATGTGGTTAACCGTATGGTTGCTCAGTGTCTTTGGGAGTGGTTTACAACTGTGTGTGGGTGGTAGATTCAGCAGGAAAATATTTGATTATGCTGAAGAAATTCTCTGATGTGCTGCAGCTGTAATACCTCTTGTATTAGTCAAACAATAGCACTCCAGCCACCTTGTCCATCATGTTAAAGATGATTCATATACTTCTGACACAATTGTGCATGTGTCTTGCTGCCATCTTGCATTCTCAGCTGAGGTCAGCCTTGCATGTTGTGTCCTTATTTCCAGGCTTTTCTTGTCTGTGTTGTGAAGTCCTTTCCATTTACTGAACAGCCTTCTGTCTCCTGGAAAGCAGGATTTCTGCTTTCACATTACTGTCATCTTAATTAAGGTCCATATATGGTGTTTGCAAAAGGAGGGGCACAGTACAGGTCCCAGTGCTCATTTTCAAAGATCAAGGAAGGCTTCTCCCATGCTGTTGAGGTAGTGACAAGCGCCCCTACCCTCAACACATGGATAGAAAACTGAAAGAATTCTTGGCTGGTGCCTGTCTCTTGGATAGTGCTGGTTTGGGACTAATGATAAAAACTATATGGCAGCCTTCTTTATTGAACTGCCTGTGGAATGGAGCTGGATTTCAGTTTTGACACTGCAGCTCCTGCTGAACTAGTTTGTTCCCTGCATGGTACTTCCGCTTTCAGCACTTGTGACATTGAATCTCATGTTTCATGTAGGTGCAGAGATTTGCATCTGTCACTTCTGCCTGTCTCTTTCCATTAGGTATGAGGATGGAAGTGAAGGTCAGGGTCCTGGGAGACCCACAGAGGAGTGTGACCTTGCAATGCAATGTGAGGACACCATGGAGAGGACCATGTGCATGCGCATGGGCCTCATTCCTATAGGTGACCCATTTTGGGTTCAGTATTGCAGGGCACAAAGACAAAAGCACTGCTGTGCTGAACAAGGAGAGCCCTCAAACTGGTCTTATAGAGGTCAAGATGGAAGAGTCACGACAGTTCTTCCTGGCCTGGAGTCTGTTCATGTGAATTGATGCAGAGGTGAGATCTTCTCATTCTGATGAAACAAAATCTTCTTGTGCTGTATGTCCTCTGCAGAACAAGAGGAAAACATTTTCGTTATATTCTCATTCGCCCACTTCTAAAGTTTTGAATGGTTTAGTCCAGTCTCAGGGCATTGCAAATGATCTCCCTTCCTGACATAGACAAACCCCCACACTCTGCCTGGCTCTCTTTTGTGCTATTTTCTCCCAAAAACAACATCAAGAAGTGAAGTACCATGAAACCCTTTCAGATTCATCACAAACATGGGGAAGATCTTAGAAAGAGGAGGTAGAGTGTGAGAGCACTGATAGTGCTTGGAGGATGCTTCCAGCAGAGCCAGCTGGAACCTGGTGGCTTCAAGCAGCCTGGAGATGTGGGCTGGGGAGTACGCTATTATGCTGTTCAAGGCAACCTGTTTCCAAAGCAGGGCTGTTGGCACTTCCTTTGACTCTGAGGTCCAGCCAATCTTTGCACTTCGGGGATCCATTAACAGTCTGCAAACCTCGCTGAAAGCCTATGGAGATGCAGCAAATGAAGGTTAGGCGGTTTTCAAACTGCACATATGTATGATTCCTATATGCCACTAGCAAGAGCAAGTGAATAAAAAAAAAAAAGATGAAGTAAGACTCTGTTCTGTGTTATTGCAAATATCACTTCTAATTGTGCATGTTTTCAGAAACAGTTTGGGGGAAGCTTTCAGGGTTTCTTCTTGTGGCATTTAGGGCGGACATACTCTGTTGCTGTTCTTCATCAATGTCAGTGACCTGTGCAACCTGCACAGCTTCATGTTATTCAGGGTAGAAACTGGGCTTGGTGCTGCTCAGCACTACAGTTTTATTGCTGTTAAAAGCAAAGCAAATCTATTTATGAAGATGTGTGATAGCACCAGTAAATGTATGACGTATTATAGCTGCTACAGATCCTTAAAACCAGGGAAAGTTTCTGCACAGTAAGCAGACCTAGAGGTCCTCTGGCTTGCTCTGCCCTGTTCTCACAGTTTGGCCAGTGAAACCATGGAGCATTTAGCTCCTAGCATAGCACTACATGACACAATGCAGAGGTACTAAATCCATTCCTGATAAGCATACTCAGGAGGATTTATGCTGGACCTTAAAGCCTGATTTTTGGCTTATGTTGTATGTTCAGACTGGAATGCAGCTGCTTTGACCTCAGAGCACTACTGGGCTCATGGAGAAGTGACACAAAATTCCTTCTTCAGCTGCTACACTTTAAGCACAAAAAAGTTCTTGACTAACATGATAATCGAGAGTGTGTGGCTCTCTGAAGGCCTGACGTATCGTGTCATTTCTTGTTCTGCCAAACAGATGCAAAGTGAACTTTCTTCCCCCAGATACTACAGGTTTCCACTTTGGGAAGAAATGTTTAGCCACATCCATGAAAACCTGCTTTGGTTCTCTTGGTGTGTGTAGTTTGGGTCTTGTAACTGTATTTCCTCTTACTACATCATTTCAGTTTGAACAAGAGGCTTTCTACTGACTTGCTATTCAGTAACTAATTTCCATCCCCAGGTTGCAGGACTTTTTTCTGTTGACAGACCTCCTTCACAGTCCAGAGAGTGACAAAGAAACTGCTGATTATTACTTTTCCTCATTGGTTAATAGAATACTTAATATGTGGCTGATAAGAGAGGACAGAACTTGTCGGTGTTGCGCTGCCAGTGCTAAATTACACTCTCACAGAGTGAGAGGCTTTAGCCTGGCTCCAACATCCTCTCTGGAAAACTGAGTGGCATATAAAAATCTTGTCCAATATTGAATCTATTCCTAATAGCAGTGATCATTGTTTTACCACAAGGTTACAAGTGTTCTTCAGACTTTCCAAGCACCAGGATCAAAGGCTGCATTTGGTACTTGGCTATCTCAAACAGGGTGTTATCTGGCACCAAGCCTTTTCTGTGTAGTTGTGGAACAAAATCATTTCCCTCCCCATTTGCTTGTAATCTTGAGTAAGCTGCAGAGAAATCTGTAATGTTACAGTAATATCTTGGCCGATTTAGTTGCCTCCAGTAGATGGCATTACAGCAGTGCAGTCCTTATTGGCGTTAGCGCCTATCCCTGCTTGGGCTGCCAGAATGGAGTTTCAAACATTCTTGTTCTTTTTGTTTCCTACTTAATGAAAAATGTTATTTCTGTTGTATGCACTTTTATAGCTTTTTTTTTATATTTTTCAGTGAACGTAACTCCATGATCACTCTATTTTAGAAAACTTAACAAGACACTGAGTGTTTTGGATTGTATTGACAAATATGCTAAACATTGAGCACTGTTTTTTCATGTATAAAATTTCTCCCTTCAGGTTATTTACCTGGGCTTTCTCTATGACAGAGGAGAAGAATTAAGCACTTCACACCTGTTCCACAGCAGCTAGCAAACGAAGTAGAGATCAGTTACAAGAAACAGCTAGTAATTACATTCCAAATACATGTGTTAGAGTTTTAGGTACATTCCTCTGTGCAGTCTCAAAAATGCAATGTAGATAAATATACTTGCATAAAAAAAACCAAGCCTAATATGAAGATACCTGCTGATGTCAAAGTCAGTTCTGACAAAAACATACTACCTCGAGCATGAAATTTATTAACTACCCATAATTCAGCAAAGCTTCTGGTCCACCAGATTTTGCACTTGCAAGGAAAAAAGAACCACCTCATTGTTTTTCTTTGCAAGCAAAAGTGTGCTGTGGCTTGGGAAGAAGGGGAGAGGGAGAAAGCAGGGCATGCTTCTCAAGGATTTAGGCATCACAGGTGTGGGATCTAGATGGGGATGTCCCTGCCCACTGCAGGGGGGTTGGACTAGATGACCTCCAGAGGTCTCTTCCAACCCAAATGATTCTATGTGATTCTGTGGGATATGGCCCATTCCCCCATTTGCAATCTGTACTTCTGAGTCCTTTCCTGAAATAAGGAACCAAATGCAATGATTTAGGACATCTGGATGTGTGTACATATGTGCATGAATGTACATATAGAACAGTACTCCCTTCTTTACCCAGTAGGCCTTTTATAGTTCTTGAAGCATGTTAGCATCCTGTTTCTTGCTCAAAGCAGCACCCAGATTAAGAGGCATTAATGTGCCCTTATGGATGTGCTGACTGCCAGCCCTAAACTGTTAGCCCAAGGGCTCTCAGCCTCTCCTGCTCCATTACTTCCTGGCCATGTTCATCCAGGAGACTGAGGTAGATGCAGGGTTTCAGGGTTTGGCAGGATTGGATGTCTGTTGGTTGGGATTTTGGGAATGACAGTTTCAAGCAAAGTGGCCAAAGTCCTTTGACTTAATTACACTAACTTCCTTCTTTTCTTTTTTGATATTGTCAGTCAGTCAGTATTATTTATTTTATTTGGTACCAGTATGTTTCTTCAAAAAGAATGGTGGCTTGGGCTTTCTAGCTAGACTTCTGCAGAATTTGCTTGTTCCAACTTAACTGTTTGCTGTTTGCAACTTTTACAAAGTTTTGCAATTATATCTTCTATATTTAGCATGTGGTCAAAAATTATTTTCCATTTGCTGAGAAAATAAGCAGAACAGTTAAACTATAGAGGAAACTGAGAGGGGAAAAAGCAGCAGCAGTCTTTTGAGTATCAAAACTGGTGTGACATACATTTACATATTCCAGCTGGTAGAGGACCCAAGTGGAAAAAAGGAAATTTGCCAGGAAAATAGCTTTTTTTGAGGGGAAAAAAACTATGTGATCTATGCATATGTTACCAAACTTGCATCTCTTAGTCATTCACAGCTGCCTTTCATGTGGAGAACAGGAGCAAAGGCACTGCCAGTGACTGGTCATTGTTCCCGGGGTAAGGGCAGTGACTGGCTGTGCTGCAGCTGCTGGAGCCAATCAAGTCTCCGTATCTGCAGTGGGCTGCAGGTAGGACTCTGGACTGGGCTTGATGAAACCACATCTGGAAAGGCAGATCATGGCAGCAGCTTACAGGCAGTGATCTGTGCTACAGCTGTATCCCTGCTTTCTTGCTGAGCATAGCTCTGGGGCAGACCTTTACCCAAAGAAGCTCCCTATCTGCTCTGTTTTCACCCATTCTAGCTGGCTGCCAAGGGAGCCAGGGCTGGGGAGTGACAGCAGAAAGAGATGAGACAAGATGGGAAGTGCAGGGAGGTGCAGGCACCTTCGTCACAGGGTGAGAGTCTGGTTCAGAGAAGAGTGAGGGAGAAGACCCATTTGTACGTGTGTAATAGAGGTAACTCTTGTATGTGTACGAGGCCTCCATCACCCTTACATTGATGTTTCTCTTCAACAGAAACAACCTGGGAGCGGCCAGGCAGTGTGCCTGAGACTCCAAAGAGCCCCCTGTCACAGAAAAGTTCTGCAGGTACTGTTTGATGCTGTGCCTAACCACGGCACTGGGTGAATCTGCTTCTCTACCACTCCACCACCCAAAGGAAGAATACTATATTAATATACATGGTCATGTGAGTGTAGCAGAGTAAACATGGTCAGGCTTTCCCTTCTGATGCATCTTCTTACTCCTTGTTTCCCTGCTGATGCATCTTTTGTCTGGCTGTCTGAAGTGCCTTCTCAGAGCTGATATGCTCCTTCCTTGGAGCACAGAGGCAGATGGTGGCCAAGAGACCAGCAGGGCTGCTGGCTCTGGAAGGGAAGAACAGACTGCCTTTCCCAGTTCTGCTTTCTGCCAGGGCAGGGGAAGCAGAGAGCTGCAGAGGAACGTGGGCTGGCTGTAGCTCTTCCATGCAGAGCACATGAGTGCAATCAGGCATTTCAGCATGTGGTAGCTCCAGGATTGACCACTTCATCTCTATCCTGTCTTGAAGTTGCAGGGAACCAGGTAACAGAGAATCAGCTGCATAAATGTACTGAAAAGCTTTGGGTACTGCAGAAAGACAAAGCAAAGCAAAAATTATTCTAGAATAAAAAGTGTTAAATGTAAAGGCCTTTGCTGCAAGTTGTGTGTGAATAATGAGTCTAGAGGATGTTTTTCATAGAATTTTTTCAAACTGATACCCATGTTTATTTGGCAGAGCTGAGTGGGAATTATGATTGAAGGCTGCACATTTTATTGTGACCAAAGGATTTTTAATTTGTATCTTATTTTAACCCTACTTTGAGCATTATTCTTAGCTCAGTATATTAATAAAAATAAAGCAACCTACTACTCTATACATGAAAAATAAACATTTTCCAAGGCTTGCTTTCTTGACATGAAAAGCCCATCTCTATTAAACCACTGCTTTTTACATATGTGGTGAGTTGACCCTGGCTGGATGGCAGGTGCCCACCAAAGCTGCGCTCTCACTCCTCAGCTGGACAGAAAAGAGCAAATATAATGAAAAGCTCATGGGTAGAGATAGGGACAGGGAGAGATCATTCAGCAATTACTGAAATGGGCAAAAGAGACTCAACTTGGGGAAAAAGTAATTTGTTACCAATCAAATTAGGGTAGGACAATGAGAAATAAGACTAAACCTTAAAACACAGCTTCCTCCCACGCCTTCTTTCTTCCCAGGCTTAACTTTACTCCTCTTCCTGAGCATCACTGAAGGACAGGGAATGGTCAGTTGATCACATGTCTCTCCCACTCCTTCCTCATCAGGAGGAGGACTTCGTACACTCCTCCCCTACTCCAGTGTGGGGTTCCTCCCACAGGAGACAGTCCTCCACAAACTTCTCCAACATGAGTCCTTCCCACAGGCTGCAGTTATTCATGAACTGCTCTAGTGTGGGTCCTTTTCACGGAGTGTAGTCCTTCAGGAACAGACTGCTCAAGTGTGCGCTCCTTTCTCTATGGTCCACAGGTCCTACCAGGAGTCTCCTCCAGCACAGGCTTCCCATGGGTTCACAGTTTCCTTTGGGCATCCACCTGCTCCAGTGTGGGGTCCCCCATGGGCTGCAGGTGGATATCAGCTCCACCATTAACCTCTGTTGGCTGCAGAAGGACAACCCACCTCACCATGGTCCTTACCACAGGCTGCAGGGGAATCTCTATTCTGGTCCCTGGAGCACCTCCTCCCCCTCCTTCTTCCACTGACCTTCGTGTCTGCAGAGTTGTTTCTCTCACATATTCTCACTCCTATCTTATGATGGTGAATGGTGTTTGGTATTTTCCCCCCTTCTTAAATAAGTTACCCCAGAGGTGCTCCACCAATGCTGATGGGCTCAGCCTTCACCAGCAGCAGGTCTATCGTGAAGCCAGCTGGCTTCGGCTATATCAGACATGGGGGGAGCTTCTAGCAGCTTCTCATAGAAGCCAGCCCTGTAGCTTCCTGCTACCAAAACCTTGCCACAAAACCTCAATGCAACATATCCTACTTCTTCAAACACGTCATTTTACCAAATAGTGCTATGGGAACTGTTTTGAGTGTGGAGGTCTCATTTTCTTGGCTCTGTCCAGCTCAGTAACTCCTGTTATAAAGCCTGCTGTAGAACCTTGAGGGCAGAGTGGGCACATGGGCTGAGCTTCTGTGCAGTCCAGTTCTGGGATCTTCCTGGGTTGAAGCTAACACAACACACTGCCAGCCTGTTGGGATGGAACGAAGCATCCATAGTTCCTTAGGCTGGAGGCACTGAATGCTGGTGACTCAAACAGGCACTGTGATTTATGTCTGTATATTCAATAATGTGATTAGGTTTTAAAATGTGCAATTATTCATTTGCTACCAACAGTAAGCCTGCTAACTCTTCATCTGTTCTTACAGTGAATGGCTACCACATCTCTGGGACTCCAGTACACCAGCTCAACTCTGGTCATATGAGCCTCCGAAAAGCCAGTGGGGACTACCAGGTAAGTTTTGTGGGAAAAGCCAAACAGTGGTATCTAAGAATAAATGGATTCACTTAGGTAGTTTAGGAATCCACCCAAAGCAAGAGTTCAAGAAGCATTTGCTTCTAGAAACTGTCAGATCAGACAGATTTGTTGCATCTAGAATAGTTAGTCTTTGTGTCCAACTAGTAAAGCCATGCAAAATGTGAAGATACTTCAGATTTTTAAATGCCGTTTCTCCTTTCTGAAAAATCCACCACTTCAGTCACTATTAATAGTGCCACTCCAGCCTGAAGCATGGGCCTGTCTCCAGCACAGTCCACTCTCTAGACTCACACAACTGCCGATGTCTGTATGTCATTGTATTTTCTTGCAGCTCCAGCTTTCCCTCCCAAAGACAGTATTCAAAAAGAATTTGTCTGAAGCCTTCTTCTTAATTACTTCATCCCTTCCTGCATGTTCTTTTACAGGCACGCCTCTGTGCCTTACATAGCCTGTGCCTCACCCTTCTCATCACCCCGGGCTAGCATTCAAGATGCTGACCCATGGACAGCTGGTCTCCCCTGCCTGTTTTTCCAAATTTTCAAGAAATAACCCTTTTTCTTGCACCACATCATGTCCCTGGGAGAGTCTTCTCCACAGGTCTGCAGATGCAGCACAGGACCCTCTTCCAGCTCCTCCCATGAAACTCTTTGCTCCTTACCAAAACAGCAACAGCTGAATAGCTGGTGGATTGCACTCTTGTTGGATTGTGCTTCCATGCCTGATGGCATTTTTTCCCCTGACAGTACTGGACCTAAGTTCTCTGTTTCATTTCTGTATTAATTGCTAGGTTCTTCTGCAGTGCAGTTGCTTAAATACTCCTGGTGAAATCTATGTTTGATTTGCATGCTGCTACCACACTGACCCGGGTTGCCTGTTGCTCTCAGGGTCCTGCTGATGTTACCAATTTCTTGGTCTAATTTTTGTGTTGTCTGCCAACTCTTGCTCAACCCACTTTCTCAGTGGCCTTTAGCCTTGCCCTCGTGTGCTGAAGTCAACCAAGTCAACATTTCTGACTTATTCTCCACCAGTGGATTCATGGCATCTCCCATGATAGAGTCAAGCACTTTGGACTCCCTGTCCCTTCCACATCAAAAATCTTGCTCATGCTGCTTTTTCTCCAAGCAGTTTGCACAGACTGGAGGTAAAGCATGTGCGCGCCTAAAATAGGTTAAAAGCATTTTAGGAACTGATGTAGCACATTACCAGACACCTCTATCTGTGACTCTCTCAGAGAACCTGAATAATCTTGACTTCCTTTAAAAAGAGCTGTGTTAATCTTCCTAAAAAAAAAAAAAATTATTTCTCAAGGTACTTGATTCACAGTGTTTTGCAGTGGGCTTGGTAAACAAGTCAGCTTAACTGACTCCCGAGAACTTCCTTTGTAACAACATTTGCCAGCTTCCATTTTTACAGTGCTGAGTCTGACTCGAGTTTATAGCTGCTTTTTTGGTCAACTTCACATGAGATACAGGGGGAGCCCATTGCCATGCACTGCTGACTCAACCATCAGACTAACAAAAATCCCTTTCATGACTTTCCTCATTCATCTCAACAGCCTACATGGTACGTTCTTTCTGTTACTCCCCTACTACAGGTTTTTCAAAATGAAAGCCCTGGCCTCACTCCTGCTTTGAACCTGTAACTCTAACTAGCTAACTAACTAGCTACTGGTGCCATTAATTCTAAAGGCAGCTTATGCCCACGCCCACTTGGGAGTCTGCTTTTCCCTGGAGCTGTGGCTGCTTTTGCAGAGGAGACCTTAGTAACAAAAACATCTGACCATAAATTGCTGGTTGCAAGAAGCTGTTCTCTACTCCCTCGTCTCTCATCCACTTTGGCCAGCTCCTCTTCTACTTGCCTGTTTTGGGCCATCCCAAGCTGCTTTGCCTTGACTGCCTCCTTGTCAGTTTTTGGCACAGGCTGTCTCCGGCTGGGGAGCAGCTTCCAGGCATTCTCCAGGATGCTTTCAGAGAGCAGGGAAGCAGCCATCATGCAAACAAACGCTGGCAAGTCCCTCAGGCAAGCTCAGCCACATTTCTTGGAAACTGGCTAAGGGGCGAAAAGCCACAACTGAGAACACGGAGCTGTACTGTGCTGGGCGCAGGGCCAGGCCTTGTTTATGGCTTCCTAGAGAGCAGCTAAATGCTGCCCGTTCAGCTTGTCACAGCTGCCACAAAGGAGCAGCAGCACGGTCCGGCCGGGGCGTCTCTCAGGCCAACACGAGCCCCTGGAAACCGCAAGCGTTTGGCCCTGGGCACGTTGCTGCTTGCTGCTGCTGTGACTTCAGCTGGAGGTCGATTTGCAAGTTGCAGCCCGAAGGGAGTGCGCGGTGCCGGGACACGGCGCGACCACTGCCCGCCCGTGGGATGCTCCCCATCCTATGCGTCCAGTTTCGCTGCGGACACGGCAGAGGGACACGGTGCTGGAGCCCACGATACAGCGCCGCCGCCGCTGCCAGGAGCAGACTCGCACGCTACAGATCAGCTCTCGCTGCCTCCGAGCCGGCGGCCCGCGATCAGTCGGGACAGGAGCGCAGCGGGGCCGGGGCGCGCCAGCACATCTCCGGCAACGCGGCTCGGCCCCGGCCACTGCCGCACAGCCCGGCTCAGGCAGTCGCGACAGGGGTAGCGCCAGGGCTGTGCTGCCCGAGGGGCCCGTCCGGCAGGCGGTGAGGCCCGCCGCCCGCCTCGCCCGGCTGGGAACGTGCTCCGCGTCCCGCCCGGCCCGGCCCGTCATTGGCCGCGCGGGTTGGCAGCGGCGAGCGGAGGTGGCCCTGCCGGACGGCGGCACCGCCCCCCGAGCCACTCCTCGCTGAGCGGAGCCGAGCTGAGCTGAGCCGTGCTGTGCCGTGTCGTGTCGTGCCGAGCCGAGCCGAGCCGCCCCGCGTCTCCCTGTGTCGTGTCGCTGGGCCATGGGGTCCGCGTAGCGCTCGTCCCCCGCGGCCCGCACCCGCCATGCTGGGCTCCGAGATCGGCCGCGACGGTGCGCCCCGCTTGTCTCCACAGAGTCCGAGCTCCCCAGCGGCGCCTCGGCGGCAGAGCAAGGAGAGCAGCCTGACGGTGAGTCCGGCGGAGCGGCGGGACTCCGTGCTGGGCACCGGCGGCGCCCGGCCGGCGGGGCGGGGGAAGGCGGGCGGGCAGAGCTTCCACCATGAGGGATTTTGGTGCTGAAACACTATTAAAATAATCAGTTGTCTGGGGAGGCTTTGGGATCTTCGCCCTGGGCAGAATTCCAGTGTCATTTTCCCTTTGTTTCTGGTGGTTCTGGGATGAGCAGGAAGTAAGGACAGGCCGAGGAATGGGAACACGCGTGTTCCAGAGATGATGGCTGTGAACCAGGTGCCCTGAAAAATCTTCCTCATCTAGTAATCATCGCCCCCCAACAGCCTCTGTGTTTGAAGAAGCACTGAAAGGTTAGAGAAAGACAAACTGAAGAGACAGGTCATTACCCTGTCAGAGCGGAATATTTTTTTTTTCCCCTCAAAGAGCTGTCAGAAGATATTTTCCTGTGCCAGAGTGTCCAAGTGAAGATGGAAGTCCAAGTGAAGTGGGGAAGTATTGGCAAAGATTTTAGATTTCAGTATGAAGTTGATCGTACATTTGCTCTTAATATTAGTAACTAAATAGAGCTGACTCAAATTAAAATGTTCTCAGTATCACGTTTACAGACATTAATATTTTTTTGTGTCCTTGGTGACCTCATCTGGAACACAGTTTGCATTTCTGGACTCCTCAGTGCAGGACAGATGTTTAAAAACAGGAAGGATATCAAAATAGATTAACGAAAGTGGCTGTCAATACAGAAGATAAATGAGCAGATAAATGAATTGCAGTAATAAAAGAGAAACAGCAAACATGGTTATAGCTGCAGTCATTGGCAGGGTATTAAAATCCATGAGAACAAAAGGAATGATTAAACATCATTAACTGTTACTACGAGGAGGACATTGTTGTCTATGTTATTGCATGCAGCGTTTTGATTTATCCATCAGTGGGCATGATTTCCTGGGTTTCTAGAGACAGGGATGAGGGTTTGAAAGGAGTACGTCCAGGTGTCTGCAGTGCAGGTCAGTCATTGAGAGAATGGTATGTCATGAACTAAGTACAAATATGTTGGTTTTGGCAGATTTACGGATGTCCTGGGGGATCAGCTGCAGGGCTGCAGTGGCTGGGGCTGGAAATAAGCCTGAGCACCCGAGTCTGAGGGGCCAGAGCAGACCATAGGCTCAACATCACATCCAGAGGGGCTAGACATGGTCCTGGAATGGGTTGCAGTGGGTTTTAGGGTGCAGCCCAAGCCTGAGAGCATTTGTGTTTCTGAAACACCGTTTATAGGGCTGGTGGCTCAGGCTATTCACTGAGGGTAGTTTTCACTGTCGTATTTGCTGTCCCAAGTGCCATCTGGTAGCATCTGCAAAGCAAGAAACTATTGTGTCAGGGTCACTGGGTGTGCGTTTCTCCAGCAGAAGCTTTTAGGAATGATGCATCAGACAGACAAAAACAAGCTAATTTTAACAGCTGTTTGCTCCAAGCCATTGCCCGCATCAAGGAGGCATTGTGAAAAACATTGTTCTCATACAGGATGTAAACTATAAGGCTATGTAATCTCCACACACACACACCCAGTCTCTTAGGAGTTTATATTTGTTCAGTGCCACTCAAGCTGATACTGGGATGCTCTGGTTAACAGAGCTGCAGGGCACATCCTTAACTTGCCTTCAGATGTTTATTTCTTGGTCTGTAGCAGGGCTCAGGCAGAAGCTCTTCTTGCAGAGGGGAATTTTATGATTAACTTTGGGGCTCTCAGTCCAGCAAACCTCCTCCCAAATGGAAATCCTGTGATATGCAAACTGCAGATTTGAGGCTCTGGTTAAGATAGATCTGTCTAATAAAGAAATGGATGATTAACAGCCTATAATAGAGAAACATCCTAGCTGCCCAGTGTGCATGGTAACAGGCAGATGCTGTTCTGAACTCCTCAGGACCTGGAGGTGTGGTTTTGGGGCTCTTCTGGCACAGCTTTGGTTGGTTGCTGTGATCCTGAGGGATATGTTGCTGGTCAGAGTGGCATTAGCACCTCCTTGATGGTGCTGCCGCAGGATCCTAGCTCCACTCAGAGCAAAGCCTTGAGGGAAAGCCAGGAACATGTAGAGTGACAGTGGAGTTTAAGGAAACATTAGAAAGAAGTTGCTTCCCACGAGGGTGGTGGAACACTGGAATAGGTTGCCCAGGGAGGTGGTTGAGGCCCCATCCCTGGAGGCATTCAAGGTGAGGCTTGACAGGGCTCTGTGCAACCTGATCTAGTTGGGGATGTCCCTGCCCACTGCAGGGGGGTTGGACTAGATGAGCTCCAGAGGTCCCTTCCAACCCAAACCATTCTATGACTCTATGATGCTCAAGTAAGCTCATTGCTCCTATCACAACATCAGCCACAAAGAAAAAAAGAAAGGTTATGGTCATAGGTGACTCCCTTCTGAGAGGAACAGAGGGACCAATATGTTGGCCAGACCCTTCTCATAGGGTGGTATGCTGTCTCCCTGGAGCCAGGGTTAGGGATGTTACTAGGAAACTCCCCAGCCTGGTGCAATCCTCAGACTACTACCCGCTACTGATCTTCCATATGGGAGGAGAGGAAGTAACAACCAGTAGTCCTAGAACAATAAAAAGAGACTTCAGGGCCTTGGGATGAGTAGTGAAAGATTCTGGGGCACAAGTTATCTTTTCATCTATTCTTCCAGTCACAGGCAATGATGTAGGAAAGAACAACCACAAACAGTTCATTAACACATGGCTCCGTGGTTGCTGTCACTGCCACAAATTTGGGTTCTTCAACAATGGTTTGGACTACACAGCACTGGGACTATTGACACCAAACAGAAGATATCTCTCTCAAAGGGCAAAAGAGGGTCTTTGCTCAGGAGATTGCAGGACTAATCAACAGGGCTTTAAACTCGGTATGATGGGGGAGGGGGATAATAATATCAGCAGTCTTTCATTTGACAAACTGTGGGAGAGGACACCTGAGTTAGTGGGAAGGGGGGGCTAGTAAGGGTCTTCAGCCTGTTCCCCTGCAACATGCAGCACAGTCAAAGGCTCATGCAATCAAGCCAGAGGCTCCTAAGGCTATATCAGCCAGCAGGGAAACATTGGGGAAACACCTTAAGGGAATGAAGGGGTGTTTCTCTGGAAAAGCGACACGGCCGACTGCCCAGCTGGAGTGCCTCTACACAAACCCATGCAGCATGAGCAACAAACAGGAGGAGCTGGAAGCTACTGTGCTGCTGAAAGGGTATGACATAGTGGCCATTACTGGAACCTGGTGGGATGAATCCTGTGACTGGAGTGTGGCTATCAGCACCTACAAGCTGTTCAGAAAGGACAGGAGGGGTGGAGGTGTTGCCCTCTGTGTTAAGGAATGGATTGAATGTGAAGAGTTGTCCCTAAAGAATAACCAAGAGCAAGTTGAAAGCTTATGGGTAGGAATTAGACATCAAGGTAACAAGGGAAACCTTGTGCTTGGAGTCTACTACAGGCCTCCGGATAAAGGGGAATCTGTTGATGAAGCATTCCTACTCCAGCTACAGGAGGCATCAGGCTCACAGGCTCTTGTCCTGCTGGGGAATTTCAACCACCCTGACATTTGCTGGAAAAACAACACAGCAAGCAGTAGGCAATCCAGAAGGCTCCTGGAGTGTCTCAATGAAATCTTCCTAACACAAGAAATAGAAACCTCTACCCAGGGGGGTGCAATACTTGATCTATTGGTCACCAATGAAGGTGAGCTCATCAGGGATCTCAAGATTGGAGGCTCCCTGGGCTGCAGTGATCATGCACTGGTGGAATTCACAGTGCTGAGGGACACTAATCAGCCAAGAAGCATAGTCAGGACCCTGAACTTCAGAAGAGCAAAATCCCAGCT
>VWZO01012420.1:1003-12589 GCA_013396975.1 Bucco capensis
CTGCTGTGATGCCGGTTCCTCTATCAGCTGCTCCCAGGTGCAAATTGTCACGATTCACTGCTCCGGAGGAGCTCGCAGGTGTCGCAGGCTGTTGCTGCTCTGGGGCTTGCCGCTGCTTGCTGCTTGCCCCGCACCGGGGCAGGCACCGCCCAGCCGCACACCGGGCAGGGACCACCAGGTGGGGGTGCAGGTCACCCTGCTGACTCACCAGCTCCACTCCTACCAGCGCAGTTCAGCCGATGGAAAGGGCTACTACTCACCAAGTTTACAAATAAACACATTAACGGTCGGGGGGGGTGAAGGGGGAAAAGATGGATACCTTAGGCAATTTTTTTACATTTCCCATAACAGTTATAAATAATTTTCTCAAGTCCAGGAGACAACAATCTTACGTTCCAAACTTTCATCATCCTTACAAAGTTTTTTTTAAGATGAATACTAGAAAGGTTAAGTGAATATTAGGCAAATCACTTTATCCATTAATTTTGTTCATTTGATTATATATTCCATCTCCCTGTGGGACAACCTCATGGTAATATACTTGAGGTCAATTCATGATTTAATACATCTAGAAAGTGAGTTTGTTAATTATTACATTGGCTCTATGCTGTTCTGTGTTTCATGGGCTTTTTGCAGAACAGGCAAATAAGGCTGTAAGATCTCTCAAAGTAAAGACAGTTTGCTTTTCATTTTTTTTACTGGAACATTTTGCTCATGGCTATATAATAACTAGCAAGTTGAAAGTTCTGTACACAAAAATTGCCTGTGTTTTCTTGTTTCTGCTTTAAAAATCTCTCTAAATTGGAACAATATGGATTTGATGGGTGGACTATTCAGTGGATAATGAATTGGTTGTGTGGTCACTTCCAGAAGGTAGTGATCAATGGCTTGATGTCCAGATTAAGATCAGTGACAAGTGATGTCCCTCAGGGGTCCATATTGGGACCAGAGCTATTCAATATCTTCATCACATTACATTCATTGCTCATTAGCATGTTTGCAGGTGACACCAACATGAGTGGTGCAGTTGATGTGCTTGAGGGATGGGATGTCATCCAGATGGACCTGTACAAGCTTTAGAATTTGGCTTATGTGAACCTCATAAGGTTCAACAAGGAAAAATGCAAGGTCCTGCACCTGGGTTAGGACAATCCTCAGTATCAGTACAGGTTGGGAGATGATAGGATTGAGAGAAGCCCTGTAGAGAGGGATCTGGGACTACTGGTTGATGAAAAGTTTGATGTAAGCCAGCAATGTATGTGCACAGGCCAGAATGATAACTGAATCCTGGACTGCATCAACAGAAGTGTGGCCAATAGATTGGAGGAGGTGATTCTGCCCCTCTGCTTTAGTGAGACCTAATCTGGAGTACTGCATCCACCTCTGCAGTCCTCAGCATAAGAAGGACGTGAGACTATTGGAGTGGTCCTAGAGGAGGCACACAAAAATAATCAGAGGGTTGGAACACCTCTCCTATGAGGAAAGGTTGAGAGAGTTGGGGTTACTCAGCATGGAGAACAGGTGGCTCAAGGGAGACCTTATTGCAGCCTATCAGTACTTAAGGGGAACCCAAAAGAAAGATGGAGACAGTCTTTTTAGTAAGGCCTGCTGTGACAAGACAATGAGTAATGGCTTTAAACTAAAGCAAGGGAGACTTAGACTGGATATAAGGAAGAAATTTTTCACAATAAGGGGGGGGGAGGCACTGGAACAGGTTGCACGTACATTGCTGGCTCACGTCAAATTTTTCATCCACCAGTAGTGGTATAGTTCAGTTTCCTAGCAAAATTCAGAGAAATATATTTTTTTCCTTAGCCAGAAAAAGTTATATTGCTATGAAACAGTAAAGGATTGCCTAAACAATATTTACATGCATTCATTAACATAACAAAACAGAATCTTACTTCATGCAACACCTTACATTAAGATGCATATAATTTTTCCTTCTAAGAATTTTTCCATATTTGTTCCTTAGTAAGCTAGTTTGTATAGAGATCTTTAAAATTCTCCTTGACATTAATACAATATAAGCTTCTCTTTCACAACACGACTCATGGAGTGCTTCTTGTCGTGATGCATTTTGCAATTTCACAGTAAAAATTACAAAAAAACCAACCAAACAAAAAACCCCCTCTTTCACTAGTCTATTAAGATTCATGATGCATTCTCAACATGTCTGGCTTTTCTTGCATGAGAGAGATTTACCTTTTTCCTCCTCTCCTAAGAAAAAATGCATTTTAGAGAAGGAAAAAAAAAAGAGAGAAAAAAACCTATTGAAAAATACACATTTTAACACTGAATCCAAAGAAAAAACAAGCAATATTTCAAGAGCTGAGCTGAAAATAGAAATCCACCTTTTTAAATATAAAACATCAACAGAAGGGAAAAAACAGCACTGAGACAGGTATCATCCAAGAAATGTAAGTTAAGCTTTAAACCCGAACTTTGGAAGTAACATCATTCTTAAACCGTAAGTGTGTAAATAACATGTTGAAAAGGAAGGAAAAATCATAGGATTTACTTGCAGTGTTTTACTGCTAGTGGTGTGGCATAAACACTCTACATTAAGTACATGGTTTTCTTTGCCAGGCTGCATCCAGGCTCTAAGCCCTTCAGGACCAGCCACTCAGGCAAGCTTTGCAGATTTTCCACTGGATTACTGAAAATGATGGTAACATAAGCATTCTTCAGCTCACAGAGCTCTAATTTAGATGCATATCCTATTACAATGGAACAGCAAGTTTCTGGATGTCAAACAGGTTGGCATTTGCTCCAGAGAAAGACGGAACAAAATGGTCCACAAAGGTCCCATTCATGTTAAACTGGCTTCTGCTAAAACCACAAGTAGCTTTTTAGTCACTGAGTTACGCAGCAGGAAGCACACAGTCTGTGAGTTTAGGTTGCATCAGTGTGCGTGTCATCACCACATCATTACATCTTCAGCTAGGTGCTCTAGAAGTCTCAGCTAATCTAGTCAATTTATAAAATAAAATAAGATAAAAAGCTAAAATCAAATACGGCAGCAGAATAGGGTTTAACTACAATTGCTCGTTACAAACAGATGTAACATTTCATCAGTACACATCTCAGGTTAAATTTTTTCTTAAAAGCACACACATGGAGGGTTACACTTTAACACTCCCATTTATTCTTGATGGGACTTGTGCACCCAGCTTTGAAAATGTAGCCCTTTAGGCTGCTCTATAGTTAGCATACGAAGTAGCTGCTACAAACTGCCAGGAAGACTTAATATGCAATTAAAAAGCTGCATTTTCTAAATCTATAAGAATTGACTGAAAAACACTTGAGCTTGTTCTATTACTGTCATATAAAATTTGCCTTCTTCCTAACTGGCATTATGAATTTGGCCTGATCTCTTATGTCTATGTGGAGAAGTGTCTTTCAAAGAAAGGAAAACCTGCAAACTCTCTGTCCTCCAGAGTAGAACAATAACACAAACTGCGTTGTTTGACTGAATTCAGGGCTGTATTGCTGAGCATATTGCATCCATTTATGGACTTCAATTAACTGTGCCAAAACACTGTTTCATGAGGAGCAGCATAACATGCCTACAAGCTCATTGGGCCTAAAACCCCTTACTGTCTGAAATTTGTACACCCCATGGGCTATTCATATGATATTTAAATCTACCCTGCAGAATCAATGGGGATGCAATCATTAGCAAAAAAAATCATCATAATTTTGCTTGAAACAAGATCAAATACACATAGCAATGGAAAAAAACTAGAGTCACTGAAATAGCAGTTTCTTTATGGGATTGAGAAGTGAGTAGTTTTGTGCTCTTAACTAAATTAAAACATCCAAAGCACATCTAAAATGAGCCTAATACACTTAGGGGCACAACGAAGGCAGGGAATAAAATGTCTTTTCTTTACTTGAAAGTTAAAAAAAGATGTTACTATATGCCCAAGTAGCTTTCTTTTACCTGCGTGTATAGAATAAAAGGGGAAACAATAGTGAACTAAACAGTGTGTGGTTCAGGGGAAATACAGCATGTCAGCCTCCAGAAAGAAATCCTAAAATAGAAACACTTTTGAGGAAAATATAATTAAGCTCACAAAATTAAAAATTGAGTTGAAGTAAATGAAGATCCATGAGCCAGATTAGTAATAAGTAAGAATTCCTGTAGCTGAAATTTGGAGGATTATTTCGTCGTCGTTGTCGTCGTGGCTAGGCTTCGCGAACGAAGATCCNAGGATTATTTCACAGTTGGGTTAAAATACATGGTACACATAGCCTAGGAAAAGAAATCTCTGCAGCCAGTAGCTGATGACACCAAGACTAGACCACAGTCCGCATGATGGCTGATAAGAAAAAGTATTTTGCCTCCTTTATTCTCCTGTTCTTACAGGTCATCCCAAACATGAATGACTGCATCCCAGACTGGGCAGCATTCAGATACCCATTGTACTTGTGAGCCAAAAGATTTGTTTTATGGCATATGTTGCATGGTGCTCTCCCACTGGGTCCATAGGATTTCAGAGGCACTGCAATACTATTGCTGAAATGAAGCCATAAATTTAATTAAAGAAAAATTATACAGTGGCTGTTGCCTTTTTTCTTTTCTGGATAATGGTGGAAGATTCGGTTCAGGAGGCAAATTACATTTATTTTTTTGTGGTTTTCTACAAAAGCATTCCAGCATTTTAAGTCCTTCTTGACTTAGGTGCCAGAGACTTAGGATTTCACTGCTTGAGATTTAGTAGCAGGGATTTCCCCCCTTATTTATACTTTACAGAAAAGAGAACCTGTAGAGAGAAATTAGCACTTGATTTATTTTTTAGAACAAAAGAGAACTCTTACTCATCCAATCCAGTGCTTCCGTTTAAACAGAAACAGAAAGACTATCAGACTCAAGCCCTCATCCAACACCAAATTTTACGTTATTAGAAGGCTATGTAAAAGTTTGCGTTGGTTGTTTTGCAGCTAGGTAGGAGACTCCAAAGAAGAGCATTGACCAATTACGTTTATTGTTCTTACATTTTTCAAATTGGCTGACGGGCCTTTATGGCTTCATTACTTTTTAACTTCACAAAATCATATCTTAAAAGAATGCTTTAGAAAACATAGTGTTTATTCATATGTATACAATTTTAACATGATATCTGACTTCAGATAAATGGCTAAACAAGAAATAAGAAATATAAGTATGGCAAAGAAGTGGCTGGTTTTCAGGCCTCATATGAGATTTTCATATATTTGTGTTAATTAAAGAGGGAGTCAAATCTCAACCTTTACAGTATAAACTCAGATTATGTACATATTTTTTCAAACTGTCAGAGAGGTATCAATGTGTGAATCAAATAAATTACATTTCATTATTATTTGTTTGTTTGTTTGTTTTTCCAGTGCCATCCTGGAAACACAGTGCTCAATAATTGAATTTGTAAAAGCCCATGGAGTATGAAGCTACCACTCCCAAACAAACATGCCCCTCCCTTCTAATTTGCACTTAAAAGTTGCAGCATTGCCTTACAGGAGACACTTGTGCAGATATAAACCCTTATTGTATAAACATCAGTCCTGAGTACAATTTCCTTTTAATTGTTCCTTCACAACAATTCCTCCAAAGTCATGGACAAGCTTTCCCCGTGGATTGCAAGGAAGTGAACAAAGACAAGTACCAGCATACATGCAGTAACATATAATGGATAAAATGCATGCAGACCCTGGCACTCTTCCACAAGCAAAGCTCCTGCAGTCCTTATTCAGATGAATTCCCATTGAAGCCAATTTGCATCTTTTGTCATCATGGCTAGGCTTCACGAATGAAGANATCAGGTCAGAGATTTTGCTGTACTGGGGTTAAAAGAGAGAGGAAGTAGATTGTATGTTCATTCTGAGTCTATCAGATAGGATCTTTACCGTTGGTATAATCTCCTACATTTGTCTTTGTGATACTGGAAAGAGCATGGAATCATAGAACAGAATCATAGAACCATTATGGTTGGAAAAGGCCTCTGAGATCATTGAGTGCAACTGTCCACCCAACACTACCGTGCTCACCATTAAACCATCTCACCAAACACCTCATATACACGGTTTTTGAGCATTTCCAGGGACAGTAATTCCACCAGCTCCCTGGGCAGTCTATTCCAACACCTGATAACCCTTTCAATGAAGAAGCTCTTCTGAATATCTGATCTGAATCTCCTCTGGCTCAACCTAAAGCCATTTCCTGCTGTCCTATCACTCACTACCTGGGACAACAGACTGAGCTTCACCTTACTACAATCTCCTTTCAGGTAGCTGTAGAGAGCAAGAAGGTCCTCCCAAATATCCTTTACTCCTGACTAAACAACCACAGTTTCTTTACCTACTCTTTGTAACACTTGTGCCCTAGGTCCTTCACCAACTTTGTTGCCCTTTTTTGGACATTCTCCAGCACCTCAATGTCTTTCTTGTAGTAAGGGGCCCAAAACTGGGGATTTGAGATTCAGGAATTTGTGAGTACTTTCTCTTTTTTTGGTAGCAAAATCCTAGTTGGTTTTGAAATTTTTTAAAATTCAATTAAATTTGAAGCATAGCTGGATCAAATATGAATTACTGTGAGAATACAGATGATACCCAAACCTGGAAAAGGAAAACTGTTAACTAACAGAAAAATAAGAGAAGTACCATTTTAAATACTGACCAGAAGCCTGATGAAATAGCTGTATCACCAGGTGTGCGAATGAAAAGAAATACTTAAGAATGGTGGGAAAATTGTGGTAAGATCAGAACCGCTCTGGTGTAATCACACAGTGCTCAATAACTGTAAGGAATAATAGGGCTGACTATAGTTTTTGGCAGGTGAGAGAAGGCTTAAGAGCTGCTCCAAGATGAGTGCTGGAGCAAGGTCAGGACCTGGTGCTTAGAGAAGCAATTTGGTGGTTCTTACATAAACATGATCTTTCACAGTCGCCTGCTATGTATTCCTGTCTTTGACAAGGTACAGTGTTCTTGCCAGATGCTTTCTTCTGTTCCAGATCTCTGAGGTTTTGGCATTTTGGGGGCTTACCTCTCACACAGAGAATTTCTCTGCACTCATTTCCAAAGCTCTGCATGACAGAGCCCTCACTGTTAGTTACTCAATTACATTTACCACTATATGTGGTTATTTTAAAACAAATTTTACTAACTAAAACATGAGCATAATAAGAATTTATGCCATTTGATTATAAAACTAGAAACTGAGATTTATGTACACATGGGCAAATGAGGTACACTAACATTTCTTGAGGAAACAAATTCCAAAGTGTATTAAGATATCTTTTGGGTGTTTGGAATATGTAGAGTTAAATAGAGAAATGCTCAGGGAAGTTAAGTTTCAAGGAGTAAACAACTCACTGAAGAAAAACATGTGAAAAGATCACATGCTAAATAGAAAAACTTGGATTACCAGCATCTTCAAAAGTTAAAAGAAAAGGTTTTTAATTAATGCAGGTATGGGGGGAAATATATATACAGTGCTAAAATGGTTGCCTCACTAGACAGATGCTAGTGTCATAGTTTACAATAACAGCTGTATGCTGAGAAGAAATTCTTTAATGTTGAACTGATAGCAAATATGCCGGTCTGCGCATTCCTTTTCTCTGATAGTAACAACAGGGTACATACAGAGAGAAATTATAATCACATATAATGATGAAAACTTTTTACTATGACTGGTATATCCAAAACATTGCTAATCCTTCATGACAGAATATTGTCTGATTCTTACAACTGGTAGAATGATAGAATGATTTGGGTTAGAAGGGGCGTTCAAAGTTTATCTCACCCAAGCCCCCTGCCATGGACAGAGTCATCTTTCATTATATCAGGCTGCTCAAAGCCCTGTCCAACCCGAACGAGAACACTTCCAGTGATGGAGTACACACAATCTCTCTGGGCAACCTGTTGCACTGTCTCAGCTACATCATTAAAAAAAGTCTTATTTCCAATTTAAACCTATCCTCTTTCAGTTTAAAATGATTGCCCCTTCTCCTGCCACTGCAAGCCACGATAAAGAGTGTCTCTCCACCTTCCTTACAAGCCCACTTTGTATATTGAAAGGCTACAATAAGGTCTCCCCTGAGCCTTCTCTTCTGCAGGCTGAACAAGTTCAACTGTCTCAGCCTTTCTTCATGGGAGAGGTGTTCCAGTCCCTTGATAATTTTTGTGCCCTCCTCTGGACTATAGGTCCATGCCTTTCTTGCACTGGGGAACCCAGAGCTGGATACAATACTTGAGTTAGTATCTTACGAGAGCAGAGGAGGAGAATTACTTCTCAATTTCTTAGTTACGCTTCTTTTGATGCAACACGTGATACAATTGACTGGCTTTCTTAGCTGCAAATGTATATTACTGGCTCATGTCCAATTTTTAATCCTCCAAGTTCTTCTGCACAGTGCTGCTATCAATTCTTTCATCACCCAGTCTATATTGATACTGGGGCCTGCATTGGCCCTGGTGCAGGATCTTTCTATTGGCCCTGTTGAACTTCATGAGGTTCACATGTACCCACTCCTCAAGCTTGTCAAAGTCCCTCTGTATGAATTCCCTTCCCCCAAGTGAATCATTTGCACTACTCAGCTCAGTGTCATCTGTAAAACTGCTGAGGGTACACTCAATCCAGCTGCCTGAGTCATTGATGAAGATATTAAATAGCGTTTGTCCCAATATGGACCCTTAAGGGGCACCATTGGTTACTGGTTTACACAGAGACATTTAGCCACTGACTGTAGCTCTTTGGACATGGCCAGCCAGACAATTCCTTTTCTATCTAATACTCCATGCATCAAATCCATATCTTTCCAGTTTACAGACAAGAATGACGTGAGGGACAGTATTACAGGCATTACAGAATTCCAGACATCAGTTTCTCTTTCCTTGTCTGCTGAAGGAGCCACAACTTGCTGAAGGAGCAAGTTACCTTTAGTGAAAGCCATGCTGTCTTTGTCTCTAATCACCTACCTGTCTTACATATGTTTTGACATGCCTTCCACAAAGATCTGCTCCATGATCTTACCATGCACAGAGGTAAGCCTGATGAGTTGGCAGTTCCTGGGGTCCTCCTCTACACTTATTTAAAAGATAGATGTGATATTTCCCTTTTTTCCAGTCACAGGGTACTTTTGTCTGACTGCCAGGACTTTTCGTATATGGTGGAAAGTGCTTTAACAAGTACATTAGCCAGTTCCCTCAGGACTCTGGGTTGCGTCTTGTCAGGTCCCATGACTTATGTTCAGGTTCATCAGGCAGTCTCAAATCCAACCTCCTGTGATGAAAGGGGTTTCATTTGCCACAGTCTGTCTTGAGTTTAAGGGTCTTAAGAGATGTGGGAAGAGAGATTATCATAAAATACTGAGGCAAAAAAAAATATATTGAGTACCACTGCTTCCTCCTTGTCAGTTGTGGCCAGCTCTCCTTCAGGGAAAGTACTTAAAGATATGATTTTAGACACATTTCTAATGAGCCATGTTTTTTACTGGAGAATTTGTAACATGGAATAGATTAAGCCAGTTTGGTTTTTTTTTTCAGTAAAAATCTATATACAAAATCATATGCAAAAGACCATATTGAACTGTCTGTAATTTAAGTAATTTAATATTTCAATTTCCATTTTCAAGTTAATGGAAATTGTAAATCTAAGTTTTGGGATGGTGGTTTTTCCTGATGTTATAGTAGGTATTATACACAGAGATACAGGTCTTTTGTGCTGTCTCACATCTGATTTGCTGAGGCCTTGTAAGGATCTTTTCCTAGAGCCTCGCTGCTACAGAAAGCCCAGCTGGAAAGTATGGCCTTAGGACATGTACCCTAGGTGTTTCACTCCTGTAAGTGATGGAAGCGCTACCACTTTCTAATTAACAACCTTCTGGCAGAAGACTCAAGACAAAGGCAAATATTTTGTTTCAGTGGGATTTTTTCTGGTAGGAATGCAAAGTAGCTGCTTTCACGACCAATAAAGGCACAAAGTCAAAGTGAAGTTCAATCAGCTTACAAGAAAAAAGTATTTTACAGTTTCACAATGACTTCTCTTATGCCTACCTACTTGCTGCAAACCTACACTTCATGAGATGTCCTACAAGTGAAAATTGGTGTTGCAGAGACAGGAAAACAGAACTGTGAATGGAGGAAGAGTATAAAGGCAACAGTTACAAAACAGCATCTTGAGAAAATGCCTTCCAGAAAGAAAGCCTTTCACTGATGTTTTAAGTCCCACCTACAGAACTTCATAGAGCTCTTAAAACAAGAGCTACAGTTCTTACTTATCTCCACAGAATTCCTATGTGACAAAACAGTGGTGAGAGAGATCAAGGTTTAGTCTAGAGAAATTAAAAATTTGCTCTCTTTTTCATTGTTTATATTTTCCCTTGTTTTTAAAATACTGTTTTATTTAGTTTATTTCTTTGGTAAATACCCAGACATATGCATTTTGAAAATTATGAACATATGTGTTTGGATTTAAATGAGAAGAAGTTAATATAGTAAAGATCTATAAAAAACAAGTTATTATAAGAAACTGCCTCACTATTTTTGCTAAGTTCTCAAGTTTGAGAGAGCTTCCCATTTCTGTGCCCACTGGATATTCTCCAAAAAGGTAATTTCAGCACACACTCATTTGAAAGAGCAACTCATCCAAAAACTGGAGGCTGGTATAAAGTCTGAGAACCACATGTATGATGACCCTATTAAAAAAAAAAATGCATCTCCACTCACTCTGTTTCCAGATATGCTCTCCACTTAACTACCTGGTCAAACAAGGGAGACTAATTGATGTTATCTTTTTGGATTTCAGTAAAGCTTTTTATACTCTCTCCCACCATATCCTTCTGGACACAATGTCCAGCATACAGTCACATGAGTACATCGTGATGGGTGAATGATAGGCTGATGAATCAAGCTCAAAGGGTTATAGTAAATGGGGTTACATCAGGCTGGCAACCAATCATAAGTGCAGTTTCACACGTCTGCATTTTGGAGCCAGTGCTCTTCAATATCTTCATAAATGACTTGGACACAGGATTGGAAGGTATGCTTAAGTAAGTTTGCCAATGGCACCCATTTGGGAGCAGCTATTGACTCCCCTGAAGGCAGAAATGTCCTTCAAAAAAGTTCTGGACAGACTAGATAGCTGGGTAATCACCAGCTGTATGAAGTTTAACGAGGGCTAGTACTGGATTTTGCACCTAGGAGAGTGCAACTCTGGATATACATACAGATTAGGAGATATGTATGAGGCTGGAGAGCAGCCCCACAGAGAGGGATTTGGGGGTTCTGATTTAACATGAGTCAGCAGTGTTTCCTGGCAGCCAAAAGGGGCAACTCTGTCCTGGGGTGCAACAGGCAGAGAGCATTGTTAACTGGGCAAGAGAGGTCTTCGTGGGTCTCTTCCTAGTCAGGACATTCTATGATTCTCTGATTCTAACTCATTTTTAAGGAAATCAACTATAGAAACCATTGCTATGAATCTGACCTCCTCCTTCTTTCCCTTTCTTCTCTGGTGCCATTTGAAGGTTCATTTATGGCTCTGTGTGGGGAGATGAGAGCAGCTGCAGCCATGGAGCAGAAATCATAGAATCATAGAATCATGGAATCATA
>VWZO01012421.1:0-12116 GCA_013396975.1 Bucco capensis
CTCCATCAGCTCCATGTCCTTTCTGGATTGAAATCAACTGGCTCCAGTCATGTTCATGCAGACAACCATCATGCCTAAAGAAAAATCCATGTTTAATTGCCTGCAACTTACTAGACAGCTTCCACTGTCTGCACTGACATCCTCATCATGTTGGGCTGCAGACTTACAGCAGGCAATAGGTAGCTGTCACTACCTATCATGAGACTTGATGTGCCCAAAAGAGACTGGAGCATCCTTAGCCTTTATTTCTCCCTGAAATTAAAAAATTAAAAAGATAAAACCCCCAAAGCACCACCAATAACAACACCAACACCAAACCACATCACAAACCCACACCTAACACACAAAAAACCCCGAACACAAAACAAATCCCAACAACTAGTTCTTAAGGTTCTGCTTACAGCCTTGCCAGGAATCCCAGTCAATTCAATTCTTGAACCTGTTGCACAGAAACCAAGACTCTGCCTTCCTTTGTAAAACAAGGCATTTTGCAGATGAAAAGGACTACCATGAAGCTAAGTACTGATTATGATTAGAGACAAAAATCTGGGTATTCATGGCTAGATTTCCTTGCTTTGCCTCAAGACATCAAGAACCATGCCCACTTTTTGACTCACAGCCCAAAATGTTTCATCTTCTTCCACAGAAGATGAAAACAACTTCACCATCCTTTGGTTTTGAGCAATTTCTTCCTACCAGTTCTCAGTTAACAGGTGACTATTGTCCTGAATCATGAAGGTTTGCAGATGAACTTCCTTACACCCCTTTTAGACTTGCTTGCCTCATCTACTTCAGATTTTGACATTTGTCAAAAAAAAGCAGGGGGTTTCATCAATTTGCATGAAGATGCTAAAAGAGGTAGCAGGAAAAAAACCTAAGTATTTCACAAGAACAGGAACATTCTTTCCAAGTCAAACCAGCATCATAAAGAACTACAGCCTGACAATAGAGTAAGTAATCCCCCAAATCAAAATACACTATGAAGCAGCTCAAGGTTGTTGGAAGAGAGCTGATGCTTGTAAAAAAATTCAGTTGCATTGGAGAGTATGAGTTTTAGAGTTTGGGAGGGGATTTTTGCAAACTGAGTAATGGTGAATCAGCAGTCAAAGCTGAGTCTCTTCTACTGAGAAGAATTTAAAAGCACTGAAATTACAGCTCAATTTAGGCAGAAAAAAAAAGACTTCGCCAGAAAGTTTCAGGTGCTGAAACTCAGAAAGAGATGATCAGATATGTTCACCTTTGAAAGCAGATACAGGACTAGATGAACCTTAGTTAAACTCAGTGCTATTATTCTTATATGAAAAAACCCCACAATTTTATGAAATGAGAAAAACAAAGACAACAAATGACATGAACTGAAATCTATGTATTTTTGAAACCCTCATCCTCTAGGACAAGAGCAGTGCCAGTCAGGCAGACCCTTGACAGAGAGAAGAAAGGGTGGGAAACCTTGAGTGTTCTTTCACCCACCTTCCGGGACAAGCACAACAGTATGGGTGCATTTTAGAAGAAGCTACTTGCTCACCAGAAATCACAGTGAAATCAATCCAGGTATCATCCAGACTTAATGCTTTAGGAACAACTGAAAATACATGAAGCATACCAAAGACTGCCAGAAAAAGCATGGTTCCTACCTTGAATTGCAAGGATAAATTGAAAGACAAGATAGTGCTAAGCAGGTGCGGAGCAAGTCCCAACAGACCTACAGGTATTCACAACCTTGTGGTTTGGCAGATTTTTGTTAGGATTTGGATATATTTTCCCCACCCTGCACACCCAGCCAGGGGAGCTGAAATTTCAGCCCAGCTCACCTCCTTTCTGTCATGTCAAATATTCCAGTTGTAGCTATGAAAATGTGAAAACTACAGAGCTCAGCATCATTCACCTTTGCCAGTTCAATGAGATGCAAGGCCCAGAGCTGGTTGGTTGTGGCTGGAGGCATCAAAAGAGAAAGGATTTTCTTTCCACAGCCAACCTGCTTCAGTTTGAAAAAAGGAAAATAAATGAATAAATAAACCCAACAAACAATTCACTATTTACTCGATACATTATTATGCTTTCCCCTCTGTCTTCACCAAGTTTCTCATTCAGATCATGTTTTTTAATGCTGAATATTTTTTGCTTGTATCTCTATAGTGTTTAAACACCCTTTGTTTCACCACTCTGTGCTGTACCTACAGGAACAGGAGAAACAAACTTGATGCAAGTCAAGTATCCTACTGCTGTAACTCATTTTGGTATCCTTGCAGATTGAGGTTTTCATATGTGTTTTGTTATGTTAAGAAGGCCTTTTGAGTGATTTTAGCATAGTGATCCTCTACTCTTGTATCTGAATTACTGGCCCCTTCTGTCCAAGATTTCTTTATTTCCTAGGATGAGTGAACAAGTTTAATTTTTGGGGTGACAGGAGGTGTGATGTGGTCCCTTTTTTTCCCTGTAAAAGATATTAAGAGGAGTGCAAACTTTTGGCTAATAATAAAACACCCATTGCCTCGGCAGTTAAAACACCAAAAGATCCATAGAAGCTCTAGGCTTCCTTCAACACTGCTGAAGCCTCTGAATCAAAGCAAAGAGACCTGAGACTTGAAAACATAAAAGAAAGAAGTGCTCCAGCAGACACCAACCAACAGCAATTTTCTTCTATTCCAACATGAGGTAGGTGGACTCAGTGCTTTAAATAGTCATGTCTACGAGTATCTATGTTTGGCTGTCATCAAAAGACTCAGAGTGTTTTAACTGCAGTTTTACAATAGATACTACTCTGGATCAAAGGACCAAAAGAGCAACATAGAAATGCACAGTAACAGAAGTCATTGCTTCAACAAAATTTTGCAGGAAATCATGCTAAGCCCTCACAAGTTCAATACTAGGTTCTCAGTTTCCTCAGCACACCGGATCTACCTACTCATGATTAATATAAACCACATCCTAGAAAGGAGGAGGAAAAAAAGAAGGCTTGAAAGAATCTATGTAAAGCATGTGCTGGACCCAGACACATCTCGCAGAGCCTAAAGTCTTCCAGAAAGCCTCGCTGGTGCAGCAGAGTGTTGCAACATCCAAAGATAAAATTTAACATGTAGTAGGCAAGAAAGGAGTGCAGACTTTCCTTCTGCACATCTTCTTTCTTATCACATACGTGCCAGCTGTGAAAACAGCAACTAACATTTATTTTCTAGTAAACGAGAAATTTTAGTCTAAAGCTCAGCAACAGACAGGGCATGAAGAAGGTCAAGAGTAAGCTATCAGTTTCTTTTCCTCCTACTCCTCAGCTATTCTACCTATGCTTCAGAAGGCCCATTTACCTGTAGCACAGGAACACATCCAGATCCTGCAATCGTTACACATAAGACACAGCCATTCACCTTCTCCTAGGGCACCTGCTTTGGAAAGTGCTATTGCAGAAGGCCACAACCAGGGGAGACTTCTGGCTCAATTCACACTAGAGATCCATAGAGCACCTGACCAAGATCTGTGGGACTTGAGAAAAGGAATCTCTGAATAGTGTTTGGAAGAAAGTAGAAAGGCATAAGCAAGCTAGGTGCAAAGGGATCTTTGTCCAGCTCACAAACTAACAATGGATAGAGGGAGGGGGTGGAGGATCAACTCTTCCTCAGGCAACCAAAGGCATATTGCAGGAGGGTTTGTTTAGGTTTTCTACCTTCTTCCCTAATGCAAGAACCAGCAAGAATTAAGGAAGAATGAAATGAGAATCAGAGTAATCATTTCTTAGCTACAGCCTCGGAGGGATGACTGTCAATTGCTAGGCATTTCCCCAGACTGTGCTCTGGCCCACAGCCACAGACAACATGGCAAATGCTCAGTTACTACCAGTATTGAAGCACGAGCCCTTCAGAAGCACCAAGTTTAAAAAAAATGTGCACACAACAAATAAGGAAACTCAACAGAAAAATCCTTTCAAAATGTAGNGCAAGACTTCCCTAATGCAAGAACCAGCAAGAATTAAGGAAGAATGAAATGAGAATCAGAGTAATCATTTCTTAGCTACAGCCTCGGAGGGATGACTGTCAATTGCTAGGCATTTCCCCAGACTGTGCTCTGGCCCACAGCCACAGACAACATGGCAAATGCTCAGTTACTACCAGTATTGAAGCACGAGCCCTTCAGAAGCACCAAGTTTAAAAAAAATGTGCACACAACAAATAAGGAAACTCAACAGAAAAATCCTTTCAAAATGTAGATAATGGCTGCATTTTCCTGTTGGATTTGCACTGGTATTCAACAGTCATCCATCCACTCAAAGGCCCTTACTGCTGGAGTTTCAGACTCAATTCCCAATTCTATTAGGGACTCTTTTTCTGCTCACCCCTTGTCTACCAAAAAAAACCCCCAAACCCCTAAAAAGACCAAATGAGAGTCTTGCAGCTGTAAGCATATTACCAAAGTGCAAGATAGTGATCTGAACATGCTTGCAGAGAGTCTGCTATGAACATGTGCTGGGGACTTCCATGAGCAAGACTGGGCTTCCCATGGCAACACTACAGAGCTAAAAGTGAGCCCTTCCTAAGATCCTGACTTCGGAGTCTGTCCTGGAGTGATTAAAATTTAAGAATGTACATCATGTTCCCTTTTGAACTTTTGAGTTTGGATATGGACACTGTTTCTTTAAAAGAAAAGGACTCAGTAGTTGAACTCTTCCCCCCCCCCCGAAAGAATTTGCCGGGAGGAGCCAAGGAACTGATAAGATAAAAACGAAACCTCGCAGATGCGCAGTTGTAAATCATCATCGCAGTGTCTCTGGACAGGGGGGTCAAGAACTGTAACCCTGAGACATCATTCAAGAGAGACAGGAAAGCAGCAAATCACGGACTGCGCGGAGGGATGATGTATTTTTGTGTATTTAAGGGAAGAAGTGAGATCCTGGTCAAACCAGGACAAGTCCTATACATACTTGGATTCTGAGGGACAGGTATATGTGCTAAAGCACCTAACAGGAATTCTTGAATGCATCCCAAATTTCTTGGCCACAAAGGCAATAATATCTCCTACTGAAAGAGGACTGCATTAGCCAAAACAAGCACTGTAGGTTCTGTAAAACATATTGTAGGTAACACACACCTTCAAGACTTCCCCCAAAGCTGGGATCTCTGGTTCACTGCTCCCATCTTTGATAACACAACACGCAACAGGAAAGGTCTTCTGAAAAGGAGTTTTTAAAGATACACACTTTATTCAGCAAAAGCACTACAAAGATCCCAGTGACGTCTTTTTCCAACATTTTTCCATTCAGCCTTTTGCATCAAGTCCCAAGATCATCTCTTCCTGACCAGTTCTGCCTTCTCACTGAAGTGCAACCATTAAAGCAGATCTCCTTCTTCTGTAGCTTCCAGTTCTTTCTGTCACATGATCTTCCAGCCAGGACCTCAAGGTTGGCTACCACACTTTGAAGTCCTTGCCTGGAAGAGAGCTTTCTTACAACTCAGTCATTTCTTTCCAAAAAAGCTGCTGCAGCACCTGGACCAGGTCATTCAGGACCTGGTCACCCTTACCCATCCTTAATTTGTTTTCTCTATGTTGCTCTGTACCTCTTCAAATTTCTCTAACTCCTGTCCATTGGCAAGGTAAGGTGATAGCAGAGAGGGCACAAAACAGTCTCAGAGCACAAGGACACATTTTGTGTTAGCTGTGGGCAATGAAAATGATAACTGGCTTACATATAGCAAGGAAGACTTCAGTTAGCTGTGCACAAGTTTCCCAACAGTAAACTCTAGAATGGCTTCTCCCTAGGGAAGACTGAAGTCCCCATCACAGGCAATTTTGAAGAACAGGTTAAAGAAACACAGTGGGAATATATTAAGCTAGAGATGATGTTGGCTTAGGGTAGAGGCAGAGGGCTAGATCATCTCCCACAAACCTTTCATCTTGTATTCTCTGTTAAAACAGTGTTTGCAGTCTGGAAAAGATACATACCACACTAGATTACAGAGAAAAGGTGAGGACTGCACATCAATCAGCAGTCTCTTTGGGGAGCTATGTTAGAGCTTTTGCAAGCAAAAAAAAGGGAAGAAGATGAGTGATTGCAAAGCCATATGACAGAAAAACATTCTCAAGTAGTTTCCTGCTGGTAGAGAGACAACAATGGCCAGTAAATAACCAAGCTCCTGTCAGAGTCTCAGGTTAGGAACTGTCAGCACTGCAAGCTATTTGCTGAAATGCAAATGGGTAGCTAGGAAGAGCAAGAATGTCTTAAGACAAATGTCAGAAGGTCCATTTTACACCTATGGAAATGCTGTTGTCCCCCAGTGATTTCAGTATATCAGAAATGAGACTACAAGGAGACTGCAATAGTCTAGTCAGCCATCTGATTATATCAAAGTGACCAAAGGGGGTGGGAAAAAGGGGTGGTGGTGTAAAAAGGGGAGTGTGTGAAACGAGGGGTGATGAAAAAGGGGGAGGTGTGTGTAGCTGGGTGCAACGATTCCTCTCAAACAGAATTCCACCACACAGTTTAACCAAGTAAAAAAGGAGCTTTATTGTAATAAAAACACTAAGCAAACCTAGCAAGAACACACAGAGTTAGAGAGCGTATGATAGCAAAGCCAGGGTGACCGTTACAAAGCTGAGCATTAGGAGCAGCATCTCAGCAGGGGGTTAGTAGGCTTAGAGCATCCTGGGGCGTTCCCCGGGGAAAAGCCAAAAGATTGGGGGTCTCCCAATCCCTGCCAGAAGTAAACTCCCTTTTCTAGGGGAGCCATGGGAAATGCCTGGAGCCATCCCTCACACATGTGGCCAGCNGAAGGGAAAAAGGAGGGCAGGATGGGAAAAAAGGCCTCTGAAGAGTTTTAAAGGTTGCCTCAGCTGAACAACCTACTGATTAGGATGGAGTCTTTAAAATAGGGAAATATGGTTTGAAGGAAAGGGAAGCAAAGTAGGGGGAAAGAATTCATTTTAGATGGTTCATCCATATTTCAGCCCTATCTCTAGTAAACAATTGGGGAGCATCATTTTCAACCCGCATGCTTGCATTGATACTAGGCCTGTCTACAAACTCTATCTGGCACGCCTGAGTGCTGCAAGGAGAATGCTCCAGCTCCAAAACTGTTAAGTTGTTTGGCACTGATGAAACAAGGACATTTGCTGGAACAAAAAGGGTCAACTGAGGACCACGGGCTGGCCAGTAGCGACCAAGATTAAAGCCATTGATCCAAATTTGCCCCTGGTAAGAGAGAAAGAAAAAAACAACACTTTAATCATCTGACAGAGATCAAATGACAAAACAGCTCTAAGCATAATGCTCCTCATGTAGTAACTTGAATTTCCTCCAGCTTTCCCTTTTACAGAATACGAGGATAATAAGTCTGTTCAAGCAAATGCTAAAGACAGACAAAAGAATCTAAATTCCCTGATGAGTTAAAGTCACCATTAATGTTTCAAAAGAAAGTGGTCAAATACTGCAGTAATTCCAAATATGACAAGACTTAGGAAAATAGAATTGCAGGTTCCTGGTACTGAATTTTGCATCAGGTTTAAGATCAAGCAAACCTAAACATTTTATTTGCTTGAAGCCAGTTATNGGGGGGTGTGTGAAACGAGGGGTGACGAAAAAGGGGGAGGTGTGTGTAGCTGGGTGCAACGATTCCTCTCAAACAGAATTCCACCACACAGTTTAACCAAGTAAAAAAGGAGCTTTATTGTAATAAAAACACTAAGCAAACCTAGCAAGAACACACAGAGTTAGAGAGCATATGATAGCAAAGCCAGGGTGACTGTTACAAAGCTGAGCATTAGGAGCAGCATCTCAGCAGAGGGTTAGTAGGCTTAGAGCATCCTGGGGCATTCCCCGGGGAAAAGCCAGAAGATTGGGGGTCTCCCAATCCCTGCCAGAAGTAAACTCCCTTTTCTAGGGGAGCCATGGGAAATGCCTGGAGCCATCCCTCACACATGTGGCCAGCAGATGTAGCACCAGCTGCATGTGGCAATCAGCAGCCACCAGCTGTCCACCCTTCAAACTCAGCCTGGTGCATTTGGTCCTAGGCAAGAGCTAGGAGGCAAGGTCCAAGTTAGTTCTTCTTTTGGCCATCTGCATCTCATGTTAAGTGTGTCTTCTTTTGGGAAGGTGACCTTCTCACGCGGTGGTGACCAACGGCTCATTTTGGCTTATCCCTTCCACAGGGTGAAAAGTGGGGGTGGAAAAGGAAAAANNTATGGTTTGAAGGAAAGGGAAGCAAAGTAGGGGGAAAGAATTCATTTTAGATGGTTCATCCATATTTCAGCCCTATCTCTAGTAAACAATTGGGGAGCATCATTTTCAACCCGCATGCTTGCATTGAGACTAGGCCTGTCTACAAACTCTATCTGGCACGCCTGAGTGCTGCAAGGAGAATGCTCCAGCTCCAAAACTGTTAAGTTGTTTGGCACTGATGAAACAAGGACATTTGCTGGAACAAAAAGGGTCAACTGAGGACCACGGGCTGGCCAGTAGCGACCAAGATTAAAGCCATTGATCCAAATTTGCCCCTGGTAAGAGAGAAAGAAAAAAACAACACTTTAATCATCTGACAGAGATCAAATGACAAAACAGCTCTAAGCATAATGCTCTTCATGTAGTAACTTGAATTTCCTCCAGCTTTCCCTTTTACAGAATACGAGGATAATAAGTCTGTTCAAGCAAATGCTAAAGACAGACAAAAGAATCTAAATTCCCTGATGAGTTAAAGTCACCATTAATGTTTCAAAAGAAAGTGGTCAAATACTGCAGTAATTCCAAATATGACAAGACTTAGGAAAATAGAATTGCAGGTTCCTGGTACTGAATTTTGCATCAGGTTTAAGATCAAGCAAACCTAAACATTTTATTTGCTTGAAGCCAGTTATTAAATGGGGGAAAAAAAGTCCCCAAAGAGAAAAGCAGATCCTAATTCTGTTGTGGCTCTCTGGACAAGTATAAGACTACACTACCTTGGTAGTCCCTTCCTGTGGTATGATTTCATTAAAAAGACACAGTTTGTGTAGACACATGAAATTCAGATGTCTACTACACTTGTAAGAACTTAACAAAAGAACTTGTGAAATCACACTGCAAGACAGTTACCTACAACCATTCAAATCACTGTGGTTTGCACTGGTATGCAAACCCTTTAAATGACTTTTTATAGTGAAGGTGGCTAGAGCCTCTAGTTCAAAATACTGTGCTGACATTATAAACACCTTAATTTCCAAAGAGAAAATAAAACTGGGCAAGGGGGGAAAGAAAAAAGTCAAAGCAGTCATTTCTACACCACAAAATAGACATAGGGAGGTGACATAAGTGCAGATTTTTCCAAAAGTCTGTCAGTTGGTGAGTTGTAGAACATTTAGTAAAAGTGTAAATGGACTCCTGCTGAGTTGAGCTGACTCTTGGTTCATAATGCAAGACAGAAGGGAAGACATACAGAGGATATGGACAAATAATTTGCTGTTCCTCCCCTCTAAGTGTCCTGTAACCATATGACATCTAGGGGTACAGCAGACAAGAAAAGGGATGGGAATTGCTAACTGCAGCTGTGTTTTCCCTCTTGCTCTAGTCTTTGGGAATTAGAATATGGAAGAATGCCAAATAACTGATGGCATTGATGCACACTGATAAGAGCAAACTGAATCCGTGGAAAGTAAGGACTTGTACTGCACCTGGTGATTTCTAACATTGTCTGGGAGAGCTGAATCAGGATCCTTTGAAAGGATTGACAGAAGCACAACTGTAATGTAGTGAGTATGGCTGCTTAAGCTGGTTCTGAGGTATTTCTCTTGTGCTTTATGTTTCAAGTCCTTATGAAAACAAAATTTGAGTAGTTTTGTAAGGGTTTGGTACGTTTGCAAATGCAGGTGAGTTATTTCAGCTCTGTATCTACTTCTGTGGTATAAGATCTTGCACAGTTCTGCCAAGGTGTTAAAACTTTGACCTCAAGCCTTTTTTTTTTTTTTCTTTTATTAAACCAGATTTATCTTCCTGTGTGACTCATTTTTGCTGCATTAAAAGGAAAAGAAGAGGTATTCATTCAAGCTCACTACTTTGTTTCTGTAGTAGTTGAGAAGAAACCATGGCATTAATGCAACCTCCACACACACAATATGAATTAGTGAGCATACCCACTAGACAGCAGCCTACCTCTGCAACTCTGTGGCAGGTAGGAGTTTACTGTAGGGGATCAACTGCATTAGAGTCCTAATGTATGCCCAGACTGATCTCTGTTTCTGATCTTAATCAGTCACTGACTGTAACTCATTTTGCCAGTAAAGCTATGAAAATTTCTCCATGTCAATTTGTCCTTATTAGCATTGCAGTTTCTAAAGACTGCACACTCAGGAATTTGTATGCCCTAAACCAGCAAACCATGACACTATACACACTATTATACACTCCTGCAACCCATGGTCCACACAAATCAAGAACTCAGTCCTGACTCCAAATCCTCTTCTGAGCTGAAGACAAAAAGAAGTCTGATAAATCTAACTACATCTTCAGGGGCATTTACCCTTCAAGGCATTGTGCTTCCTCAACTGAGGTGAGCAGAGAGCTATTTCTGGATTCGATTCAGTGACTGTGTAAGACATGCACATGTATAGGAACAGGGACTTCCTCATCCAAGCACAGTGCCAACATCACTAAGTGCCTGCAATGAATCACAGTTTTCTGCATCCTGGCAAGTACTTTAACCACTACAATACTGTAGACAGACCTCCAACAATTCCTCCTCCTACTCTCTTTTAATGTCAGTAAATTGTTTCAGGAAGGAATCATTTTACTACCTAACACTGCCACAGGCACTTCCCTTAAGGCTAGATTTAAATGCTTAGGCCTCCCAGAGCAATGTCACTTCAGTGCAAGCATTCTGCTCTCTGCTTCCAATCAGCTGCTTGAGCTGGGCCTCTTTAGCCTGGAAAAGAAAAGACCGAGGGGGGAATCTTATCAATACTTAAAAGGGTGGGTGTCAGGAGGATGGGGGCAGGCTTTTTTCTGTGGTACCTAGTTATAGGACTACAGGCAACGGGAAAAAACTAGCATACAGGAAGTTCCATCTTAATATGAAGAGGAACTTGGTTGTTTTGAGGGTGGTGGAGCACTGACCCAGGCTGCCCAGGGAGGTGCTGGAGTCTCCATCTCAGGAGATATTCAAAACCTGATTAGACACCATCCTGTGCAACCTGCTCTACGTTCTCCTGCTCTTGCAGGGGGGTTGGACTAGAGGTCCCTTCCAGCCCCTAACATTCTGTGATTCTGTGAGCTAGTCCTTACTCTTCCTGCACGCTGGCTGTTTCAAATGAGGCCCTGTGAAAACATACTCTTTGCTCCTCTAGCTACAGTCCAGTCCTATGGGACTTTCCTGTTAACAGAGATCTGTTCTTTGATCTGTTCCAGGTACCTCCAGAAGACAAGCAGTAACAGATTCCATGCACTTGATCCGTAACTGCAGGCACAACACCAGCAGTTGTGTCAACCACACTCTATGCTTTTGAACAGGATCCAGAGCTCCTTACACAGCACTGCAGATATGTTTTTAGTCAATTAATATAACAAGTGTCCTGTAGCATCTCACTTTCTCCAGAATAAAAAACTGTGTTATCTCAAGGTATATAACCTGATCTCCTTCTATGACTGGGTGACCCGCTTGCTGGATGAAGGAAAGGCTGGGGATGTTATTTATCTGGATTTTAGTAAAGCATTTGACACAGTTGCCCACAGCATTCTCCGACAGAAATTAAGTGCTCTTGGCTTGGCTGGGCATATGCTTTGCTGGGTTAAAAACTGGAGAGATGGCTGAGTCCAAAGAGTTGTGCTCAATGGAGTTCAATGCAGTTGGCAACCGATCATGAGTGGGGTGCCACAGGCTCAGTGCTGGGGCCACTCCTGTTTAACATCTTCAGCAATGATTTGGCCCAGGGCATGGAGTGCACCCTTAGTAAGTTTGCAAATGACACCAAGTTGAGTGGCAGTGTCAATCTGCTACCAGGTAGGGAGGCTTTCCAGAGGGATCCAGATAGGCTGGATGGCTGGGCCAAGGCCAATGCCATGAAGTTCACTAAGGCCAAATGCCAGGTGCTGCCCCTTGGCCATAGCAACCCCCAGCAGTGCTCTAGGCTTGGGGAGCAGTGGCTGCAGAGCTGCCAGGCACACAGGGACA
>VWZO01012421.1:12144-35493 GCA_013396975.1 Bucco capensis
TATGATTCTATTCTATGATATTCACTCCCTCCCTTCAAAAAGCTGTTTCTGCTCCACATCTCAATAAAAAAAAAACCATCCACAACTAAATGCAGCATTTCTATATGTATAGCCTGACAGTTCACCTCTCACTGTTGAAAAACTAGTGGCTTTTTTTTTTTGTTATGCTCCACCTTTCAGACCAATACCATGTATCATTTGAATACGTTTCCCTTCTCTTAATGGTTTATCTCCAGATAGATTTACTTAAAGGAGTCAATTTCCTAGCTGTTTCAATCTATTTGAGACACCCCATCACTACAGCCAACTTTAACCCATACAAGAGAGGTGCATTTCAATTGTCTATAGAAGTTTCAGTAGTTTCTGAGTGAACTTCTGTTTCTTACAGTAAAAAGTTGTACCTTTGTCCAGCCAGGAAAGGTGACATAGGTATCTTGAGGCAAATCTGGAATTCCTTCAGGAATTGAAAGTGTACCAGTGTAGAAAGCAGGTGCTTCATAACTCAGAGGATCACCAGCAGATCTCTTTGGTCGATCCAGGAGGCCATTAATGCTATGGTTTACTGCTCCATCTATGTCTAGAGGATACATTTCCCATTCAACAAGTATATCTTCATCAAGAGTTAAATTTGAAACTAGACCCTAGGTGGAAGTTAAAAGAAAAACAAACCCCAAAATATCATTAGCTTCATGTTACTGAAGTTATTTCCAAATAATTGCAACAGCTGCCAAGCTGGGAATGAAAAAACAAGCATCTGGTCTTCACCAAGTTATAAGCTTTGCTTAAGAACAAAGGGTTTAATTGATTATTCATGACAGACCTGTTCCTCTTCAAAGTTTTGAGCTTCCACTGATGATCAATTTCCCCCCCCCCCCATAACTGTGAAAATTTCTGTTTTGTTTTTACATGAACACAATTCCAAAAGTTGGGGCTTAGTAAAAAGCAGAAAAAACATTAAATATCTTACAGTCAGCTTCAAGCCCACAGAGTCCTGTTTCATTTCTGTGGAACCACGTATGCAGTACACCAACAAATGCAAAGCAAGGTAAGGTCATTAGGATCATGGTTTAAGATGACTGAATGGAACATGAAGTTACCCTTGCACACAGCCCAGTTTTATTACAAGAATGGTTTCTAAAGTGGTGTTTCTGTACAATGCAAGATACTGACTCCAAACCAGTGCTGCTACATACATAGAATCCCTTGAATTGACCCTGCAGAGAAGCTGTTTTTCAGTGCAACTTAATTTCTGTTGCAAACACTGCATGTCAAACAGGAACAAGGAAAACCACATTTTCTGTAGCTTAGGAGTTCTGATACTATGTTGTGTGTTTGTTCTGATGTCTAAAAAGCATTGCACTGACTTCACAAGCCTCATTATCAGTATGAGAACTAACTGGTTTTCCTTTGCCTAGATGCCCACTTTACAGGAACTTCTTTTTCTTATATCAAAATCAATATCTGTACAGTTAAATGGAAAAACTTTCCTACACAACCTACACTTTGCATACCAATCAACTGAAGGAAAGCAACACAACTTTAGCCCAAACTTTCTAACCTGTCTCCCTAAGCCCATCTTCAGGCACTAAGAATGGTGTGAGATGAAGTGCTACTAAGCAGCCTTACTTTGGTCTGCATAAGAATGCATACTCAACAGTCCAGAGATGAGTATCAATTTTCCAAGAAAAACAAAGATAGAGGTGGTAGTGAGCATGTGGAAAAAAACACAACCAAAAACAGATCCTTCCAAAAAGCTAGATGCTAGTTCCATATCAAGTCCAAAAAAGCCATAAAATGAACAGCAAAACAAAACCCAAAAAAGCAACTCTATTTGCTTAGAAGTGTGAAGCTTCCCAAGGTAGGAACACCTTCCCCTGAAGTTATTTTTGAAAGCACAAATATCTGAAATCTAAGGTATAATTATTCCCAGTTTTCAAAAGCAACACAAAGAACAGTGTGAGAGAGGGATTCTGTGGGAAGAAGCAATGCACATATTCACAGCTACTTGAGAAAGGTTCCCTCTTCTACACAGAAGGATCCTGCTTTTAGAGGATTCTTCTCACAATGCACTTGGCTACCAAACTTGCTTTCACTCTTAAATCTGTAAAAGGATGAAACCCTGGTATAAGTGTGAATTTCAGATCAACCACAGCAACACTGAGCACCTCCCTAATCCCACCTCTAACCCTATAGCCTTACCTTAATTTAGCACTAAGCATCTAGGTTTCCTTATCACCAGGTCTGTAATTCAATAAAGAAATGGAACATTTCTGTTGCATCAACGCGAAGGCAAAACACTGGGAACCAGCTGCCCTCTCTTGCCATCAAAGGCAAGGTATCTTGGAAAGACAGCATGAACATAGTTTGCCCATGACAGTAATTGGTAAGTGATCTCCCTGTCCTTAGCTCAACCTACAAACCCTTTGCTGTATTTTCTCCCCCTGTATGGCTAGGCTTCGTGAACGAAGCTCCNCTCCCCCATCCTGTTGATGAAGGAGGAGTGATAGAGCAGCTTGGTAGGCACCTAATGACCAGCCAAGGTCAACCCACCACAGCCACTCATGCAGGGAGATGATGGCCCCAAAGTGTAGTATGGGCTCAGAAGCATTCAGAAGCTTTCTGAGAACTATCTCTAACAGCTGCTTAGTTCAAATCTGAACTGGCAATTTTGCACAGTAAAATACTCATAGAATCATAGAATGAATCCTAGAATGGTTTGGGTTGGAAGGGACCTCTGGAGCTCATCTAGTCCAAGCCCCCTGCAGTGGCCAGGGACATCCCCAACTAGAGCAGCTTGCCCAGAGCCCTGGCAAGCCTCACCTGCAATGCCTCCAGGGATGGGAACTCAACCACCTCCCTGGGCAACCTGGGTCAGTGTTCCACCACCCTTGTGGTGAGGAACTTCTTTCTAATGTCCAGTTTAAATCTAGTCCTCTCCAATTTAAAACCATTGCCCCTTGTCCTTTCACTGCACAGCCTTTTCTAAGGTGGTATTATGGCCACTGAAAATGCTGCAAGGGTGTGCTGCTCACCAATGAAATGGGACATGGAGACAGAGAGAGAGAGAAGTGTGTCTATATACACACACATGCACACACAAATGGAATCCCAGGATTCACAAGCCTTGAAGTACAGTCAAGATCTAGACAAGCTGACTTACAACCCGCTTTTGGCTTTTATCCCAAAAATAAAGAACAGCTTTGCACATTTTTAAATGTTAGTTATAGATTCAACTCAGCCTGAAAGTCCTGTGGGTGACACTCTGGCTGACAACAAGAAGTGAAGCAAGCCAAAAAAAAACCCAAACCGTCTGTCAGTTTTTAATTCCACATTGATTTTGGTGACTGGAAAAGATCAAACGAAAATAATGAGTAGTTCTATTTTCTTTTTAACCTGTGGAAAAGAGGAAAAGCCACCACAATGCAGTAAACTCAACTGATTTTACTTACCTTGAAGTCATTATTGTATCTACCAAAGTTGACCCGGCCCATATTCTCTACTAAAATGTCCAGATTCGCTCCAGCCTTCCCAGTTATATTTATTGTAAGTGATTTGTCTCTTTCCAGGATACCTTGAGGAACCTATATGAATTACATCAAGAGGAAGAAAACAATAGCCACTGAAGGCCAAGAAAATGTAGAAACAAAGGAAAAAATACTTCCCTTTCCTCCTCTTGCATGCAAGTGCACACACACACACAAAGCTGCCATGTCAATATTCACCTTTCAGTACATCAACTGGCTGTGACCCTAAGGCAGCATTTGCCTGACAACCATCTCTTTCCTTAGCCAATTTCAACTAAGTCAAGCAGCTGTTAGAATCCTAGTGAGTTTTGTTGCATGTGATTCAAAAAAAACCCAAGTACTCCAATTTAGTTGAGCAACTGAAAAGATTTTGGCAATATCTGTGATTCAAAGGAGCTTCATCTTTCAATTAAGTTCACATCAATGTTTAGTTTTATTTATTCCCTTTCCTACAACATAAGCTAAGAAGAGCTTGACCTGGACACAAAAGTGATGAGAGTCAGCATAGGCCAAAAATTAATTGAAAATAGGCTCTGCAAGCCTGTGAATTGGTATTAATTCTCACTAGGCATGAACAAAACAAAACTTAAGGGAAAAAGGGTGAAGTTCACATTCTGTACCATAAACTATAATTTTATTTTTTTTTTAATTATAGTCAGAAGCCAGTTTCATAAGGTAAGACATAGGGTCAAGGCTTCCACTTTCCTTCATCCTCAAAGGAAAATAAAAAAGAGAGAATAATAACTTAAAGCAATAAATCCACGGAAACACTGGAGAAAGCCACCAAGCAGATAAATCAACAATATTTCAAGGACTCTGCAAGCAAACCCTTCTAGTTTTCTTTTTTTCCACATAAATGGTGAATCTGTATCAACACTCAAACACATTTTCAGAAGAACTGAGAGTCCTATTTTCTGAAATACGAGTAGGATCATTTAGTACAAATCAACGATGTACTCCCTTTAACTGATTAAAAAAGGTTATCTCATTAATAGAGTTGTTTTGGTAAGGTGGAGAAAGGATTTAAAAAACAAAAGGCAGCCTCTCTCTCCATGATTTTCGTGAAGGCTACTCCTGGCAGCAGGGAAGAGCAGCAAACAGTGTTTACCCCATCAACAGCCACATAGGCACGGTCATGGACTCCATTGAAAGGTGCAGACAGCTCTGTTGGCTCCGTACAGTTTTTTGGCAGTGTAGTTCTGTACAGTACAAACCCAAAATACTAAGAAGAGAAAAAGAAAGGGGAAAAAAAAACAACACCCCAACAAACAGATTAATAAACCATGTAATTCTGTACCTTTAGGTAATGAATTAGAAATATCCCACATTCCTGCCCACACACTAGGACTGAAATGTTAGCTTTCATTCACCTCAGATAGCATCGATCACAGATACCACCTTCAGATTAGAGTTCATTTTGACCTTTAAGTAACAGAGGTAAATTCCACAGCATTTCCATTTTTAAATGTTTCATCAGAACATTACGTAACTAAAAGATAAGGGGTTTGGTTATGAAGGTATTTCCTCACTAAAAACAAAGCAGTTAATGGCTGACAGTATCATTTATTCATTAAAAAAATCAATGAACAGATAGCTGAAAAATCCCTTAGTAACTAAACTTACCTAATAAACTTGGAAGGGCACTTGGCACCCAGTGCCTATAAACTGATTTATTCATCAAGCCAATATTATTTATTTTTAAAGCTACTTGATTTACATCAGGAACAGTTCAAAATATTTTTCTCTAACTTCTCCATTAGGAAACAAAATAAAGTCATAGTCATTAGATTTGTTCTCATCACAAAGTGAAATACAAAATCAAAACAAGTAAAAAAAATGCCTCATCTCTTTCACTCAGGAGCTGCAAAACCACTTATCTTCTAGACTTGGATCAGAATATAACCCTGACAGGAAGAAGTGAGAGTAAACCATTTCTTTTCTGTTATAATGATATTTGCATTACATTTGCAATAAGGTGCCCAGAAAAGGGGAGGGCAAAGGGCAAAAAAACCCAACAAAAAATGTGCTAGGAAGCTCCACTGGTTGCCTTCTTCTCTCAGGACTTTTCCTAAGCAGAGTGCTAAGGGTGGGAAGGCCAGAAGATGAGAGAGAAAAATGACCACTCCAAATGAACTTCCACACACAACATACTACCTGCAGCTTCTCTCACACCTCTGTGTTAGTGGCTTAGAAAGGAAAAAACCTGAGCTTTGAAGCCCTACTTGACTAATGCCATATCTCAGACACCTGCAGAACCAGCTCCCCCAGCTACTACCAGCATCACATTCTCTCCAACCTAAGCTGCAGCCAAGAATCACCAATACTCCAATCTCTGCTAAATTGGGCACAGAAGTGATCAAGGAGCCATGTAACCTTAATGGAAAGTAAGTCCCTCAGCAGCAAGTGAAAGAGCTTTGACTGTGAGAGAAGATACAGAGTCACCAAAATTGACAGGGAAACTGATGCAGAGACTGACAGAGAGGGAACACAGGGGAGTGTCTCAGTCACTGGGCTCACTCTGATAGCATATGGGCAAAGTAAAAAGATGGATTAAAAAGAGAAGGTTTTTTAGCAACCTGAAAATCAGTACTTCAGAGAATAGAGATATAAAGGTGAAAGCCTGGACAGCATAGAAATGGAAAGGGAAAAGGCTCGGGGGCAAACCAGGAGCACTGTAGAATACCTGAAGGTCTCCAATGCAAAAATCCTGGATGCTTTCAGAGTACTATTCTGTGCTCATAGAAGATGTAAAACACTGGACATATAAAGAAGAACACCACAGAGGGTTATTCAAATGAACTTTATGAAGTTACTGCTAAGTGCCTACTGAAGGAACTCACCTGCTTTAGCTGAACAAAGGTTAATGGGTGAGTGCTTTTCACTGGTCTAGAAGGTGACAGCCTGCCAAGAATCTCCACCACAGTGCTCACCTGCAGCATAGATAAAGCAGATACAGGAAGGTCAGGAAGTTTCAACACAAATATAACAGCTTGCATATCCAGCTACTTAGCCAGCTAGCTGCACCTGTCCAGAAAGCAAAGAAATCTTAAACTTTACATCATTCTTGCAGATGTATTAATAATACAATACAGTCCAGAGAACTGATGAACCCTGAAACAAACATGCCACATGTGGAGCAATGTTTTAAAAATCCAGGTGTTCTAGATTTGCTATGCACCCATAAAAATAAAACTGGGCCTTTATTATTGAATGAGAACTAAGCCAGGAGTTTCTCACAAAAGCTCTAGAAACATCTATTATCTAAATTTTGTTCAACTGTACTTACAATCAAGCTAGGGAAAATACCATCAATTTCCACTGAGTTACTCTGGAATCATTCTGAGGAAAGCAGGTACACAATTTGGTTCCATCAGGAGTTATCCAAGATGAAATTACCCTATTGAGTCTTAAATGATTTTAGAAACCATACAACAAGGTGCACTGGACCTGGTGTCAGCAGCATGAGCTAGAATGCATCACAGAGTTAAGAGCACAGCTTTGGCTGGGACAGTAAAAATCTTCTGTGATTTGAGACTTGTCCTGTGCTGCAGGATAACCAAGCAGAGCAGTAAACTGATGCTCTAAAGCTAAGCAGCAGGTTCACAGAGCAAAAAGCAGCCTTCTTCCCAGAAAACAAATCCAGAGGCTTTCAGTGCAGATAGCAGTGTATGTACAGTCAATGACAGGAAGCTCACACCTGGCAGTTTCAACAGGATTCCTAAAATTGCTGGGTGGAGAGTAGAACACCTCCTCCCAAAAAAGCAGAAAGAGCAAAAGGTGCAGAAACAGGGCTCCCAGTGTTATAACCAGGTCAAAGCCATGATATCTGAGGAAGTTTAGGAATCTGACTCCTTCTTTGTAAGACGAGTGGCTGGGCCAGACACCCCACAGCATTCATTCCTTGAAGAGATGAAAGAGAAAGTTCATTGTTCTAATGAAACTGGACAGCCTTTTCTGAGAGCCAGGAACCACCAGAAGATGCAACAGTCAAAATCTGATTGCTAGGCTCCTAAATGCTGGCAACATATGATAGCAGCAGAAGTGATGGGTGTACTGACAACGGTATAAAATTAGTCACTACCAAATAGAGGCCTGTTCAGTGAAACCTCGTAGGGCAACCTCTGCCCTAAATGGTCTGCAGATACCCAAAGAATGGTGAAAATATATAGATATAGATCTGTGAAGTTGAATCACTTTTATCCAACGAGTATTTCTGCCCACCACTTGAGTGGGATGACTTGAAAATGTCTGCAAATCTAGGTATTTTTGCAGTGTTTCAGCTGCAGTGCATAACAGATGAGATACATTACTGACTGGAAAGGCAGCTGCCAATTTAAAAGTACTAAATCAAAGAATTACAAGTTACAGTATCCAGTATACCAGCTACAGTAATCCTCCACCTCAAAACAACTTGTCTGTGTCCAGCAGAATTAACATAGCCAAGTTTAAACCTGTTGTCTCTTCCATCCCCCTTTACACCATCCTCTACACTCACTGCAGGAACCTTGTTCTCAATCACATTTCACAGATAACTGTCATGGTCCTAAATTGATGGTGCTGTGGACAAAGCCCAGGTACTCATGTGCTGACCAATTATACCACTGTTGCCAGACAGGATATAGCCAGGCTGGGTTCTGCATAGTAGGTTCTGCATGTTTTTCCCTCAGCAGGGAACTCATTTAATTTCTCTCGTCAGCTACAGATTCTCAAACACGTAAGAAATTTTATCAATAAGACCTTCCAATTTATTGAAAATATTTCAAATTCCATACCTATAAGTATTTAAAAGACATGTATATCCTACCTGCTGCTCTTACTTCAGTGCTATCACCAGCTACAAACAGTCTCTGCTCACAGCTCTCATGCTATACTGATCATACACAGAATCATAGAATTGTTTAGGTTGCAAAAGACCTGTAAGATTATAGTGTCATAGGTTTAATTTTGGGTTTTTTGATCCTGGAGTGGTTTATATGGCACCAAGCCTGCTGGCATCAGATGGTCATAGAGCAAACATAGAGTATTCCAGAAAGATACAGAGTGCATTACAGATGTCAACTTACCTTCTGCAAGTCAACCTTCCCATATGCAAATTTGGGTGTTGTTGGAGGGATAAGACCTTCTGGTAACTGCTTATACTAGACAGGGAAGGAGGAAAAACACAAGCACATGAAATGTAAATATAAACATGCTTTCACTGAATTCTCCCTTTCTACTTCACAACATAACAAAAGTACAACTTTGTCTAGAAGTAAATAATCTCAGTGTGCTAAAGCTGCATCTTGTCTAAGATAGAGGAGCTTGGTTTCTTTTCTTTAAAAAAAAAGAAAGAAACAAACATCTGACTTAATCACCGATGCTAAACCATTCTTACTAACTCTTCAACTCGAGGTAATAGTAAAAGCAGCTGAAGACTCACAGTGGCCTTGGAGCCCTCCTGTGGCTAGAGTTTGCATTAGTGTCTTCAACACGGGGCTAGTTTCATTGCAAAGCACGTCTCGAGCCCATAGAATCATAGAATCCTAGCCTGGTTTCTCCTCCTGCACAGCTCCAGGAACCCCAAGTCTCATCACTAGTTTCGCTCTGGTCCTGCTCTAGACAAGTGCCCAAGCAATCATAGGGAAACATGACAAGGAACCACTCTGACTGTTAGGCTATTTCTGTTTACTTCTTGCCCTGTATCTCTAGAAAGAGCCACCTGAGATCAGCAGAGAGAAGGGGAGAAAGGTGTCCAGCACTTTCTTAGGCATCCTGGAGAGCAAGCAGAGGCTGCTCATCAGGCAGCTCTCTGTACTGCACCCTGCAGAGGCTTGCTCAGCAGCGGAGACATCCAGCCTGGGAAAGCACAGCGGCTGGGAACAGGGGACCTCAGCTCCTCCTGATTTAGCATGAGTGCTCTCGCCTCAAGCTGGCAAAGTGGCAAGTCTAGACAGTGGCTTTCTGCCCCATACCCTATCCACCTCCTTTCTAGGACTACAACCTTCTTTTTCCCTTGCTCTCATCCCCTTCTCCCTGTCCTGCCATTACCCATGTCCTGTAATGTCCACTTTTCCCAATGTTCTTTCATTTCCTGAACACAGCCCTGTCTACACATTACAGAGAAAAAACTTCTGCAGAAAAGACACTCATGTGTGTCAGTCATCAAGGCACCTATGCCTACAGCTTAATACACATGCACAAATACACTGTCCTTGTGAGACTACCTGAAGCTGCCTGTTCAGTGAATTCCCAGGGCTTACTCTGCTAGCTCTCAGGTGTTCTTTTCACATAAATTTGCTGAGGGCTGAAAGGCAATTTTTCTTAAGATATTTTGTTTTGATTTCAGCTTGGAAGTTTTAGTACAATGCATGATTTTCTGGACTTACACATAGCATATCAAGCATAAAGCTCAAACTCAAAACCTCACCTCTTGCACCAAGACAAGGATTGGGTTTTTTGGTTGATTAGGTCTCTGGTTGGTTGGTTTTTTAATTAGACCACAGCAGTATAATTCTCAGTACTCTCCTGTCAAATCTCAACTACTGACTGAGGAAAGCCCAATTTACATTTCTCCAGTAACAAGTTCATTTCTTCCTCTCTGTATTTGAAAATAATCAAGATATTAAGGCTTAAAGAAAAGAAAAACTATATTCACCCAAGAGAAGTCACAAGTAGAAAATTTCAACCCAAACAGTAAAAATCAGAGAATTCTGTGGGCAATTGAAAGAAGCTATAGACTGAAACCCTTCTTCTTTATTACATTTATTATTAAGTGAAGGAAACAGTAAAGGAAGATTATAACATGTTAGCCTTGTAGTACAGCTAACATGTTGAAGGCAGTCATTAACTACAGGCAACTCCATTTTTTTTCATCAGCTCCACCTCAAACTGCAACTGAGAAGATAGACTGTTGCAGGTTTAGAACCCACAGCAGAGACAGGAAAACTTCACTGAGATCCTGTGGATACAGAATGTGAGACAAACAAACCACACCAAAAAGAACCTGTACTATGACCCAACACACCTTAAGTCATACTGAACACGTCAGATTTTATCAAGGTTCTCTCACTGCACTAGAACACTAGTTACATTTCAGATAGGGAACTTGCCTTGAAGGAAAAAAACAACTCAAAACCAGGAAGTTTGGGAATTTCTGAGATGAGAAAAGCTGTATCAAGAGAGAAGGTTGCCCTTGAAAGGTTATCAGAATTATCCCATCAACAGAAAGCTTTGGGATGATGGAGAAATTGAATAAAATTATCCACAGCAGGCATTCCACAGGTACAGAGATGAAAGTGTGCTCAACTAGAGAAAGGGTAATACACTTTTGGGAGATCTACTCTCATCACAAACATGCCTTCTAGTGAAAAGGGGTATTGCTGGCATATAATAGGACACTCAGTGCAAGCCTGAGCCTTGGGATTGCCATGGAATCTCTTTCTAAGTCTCATCTGAACAGTCTCCAATGCACAGCTATTCTATGTTTCACTTCAATTTCCAGTTTGTAGAGATACTGTGCATTTTTACAGCAAGGCAAAGTTAGTCCTACCCATTAGCTACAGTTTGTGGCATCATGAGAATGAGATGTGTTCATCTCGATAAACCCACTCCTCCTCACAGAGGCCCAAAACCTCATGAACCTTGGGATACAGACCTGTACCCATATACCCTCCTCTGAAAGAAAGGAGTTAATCAGGCCTGAAAGGATAGCCAGAAGGGCAAGATCTTTCCCCTTTTGTAACAGCAAGCGGTTAGGTTGGCCTACTCGCCTTGTGCTACTTCCCTTACCTGCAGAAAACACTAAATTCAGAAGTAACTTGTTCCAACACTAGAGTGAGAGAGTTTGCAGTACAGCAGGGATGTTTCAAAGAACCATTCTAAACATGTCCTGGAGACCACTCACCATGCCAATGACTTCCCTTAAGGCAAAGTACTTTTCTGTCAGATCACCCGCTTCGCTCAGCGGAGCATCGTAGTCGTAACTAGTGGGCTGTGGCATATAGGGCATGTTAGCACCTAAGGGAGTGGAAAAAAAACAAAGAGCAACAGAAACAGTGGAAGAGTTGGGTTTTTTCCAAGGTTCAGAATCCTCTCCAAACTCACCCAGACTCTGATATGTTTTTAGATTCAGTGTAGGCCCTGGGATTTATCATAGAGAAACTATTCCCAATGGAGGTCAATGTCCTCCTGAGCTCACACTGCTCTGTTAGAAATATTCTGAAGAGAAACAAATTTATCCATGTTTCAACTGCTTCACAGGACCAAGTGAAGCAGAAGTAGCCTTTGCAAAAATAAATACCATGTGGGTTTAGAACAACATGCTGGGAATAGACAGTGAACAGCTAGTGCAGTCATCTTTTGTCATGTGAGAGCAGGCATAGCTTTTCCTTTCACAGACAGTGAACAGCTAGTGCAGTCATCTTTTGTCATGTGAGAGCAGGCATAGCTTTTCCTTTCAAAGAATACATTACTACCCAATTCATAATCAGCTTCCCTACATCATTAGTATCATTGAAATAATTTCTTACCATTCCAATAGGCAAAGTTAGTTCCACCTATAAACATGTACCTAAAAAGGAAAAAAGCCATCCACTTAAATCAGGTTTTACTGAATTGGGGGAAAAAAAAAATCCCCCTCTAACTTAACCTCTACTGTACACATACTTACAGGTTAACATTAGCACCATGTGCCAGGATTTCATTAAGTGTTTTAGCTATAGTTTGTGCAGGCACAACAGAATGACGGTGCCCCCAGTGATCCAGCCAGCCAGTATAAAACTCAGAATTAACCTGAAAGGAGGAAGAGTAAAAGAGGAAGGGAAACCATGAAGAGGAAACAGGAACGGAATACAACATGATTTAAGGTTACTAACTGTAAGAGGGAAGGATAAAGGGCACTTTGATTCATTCGAGCCATTTTTAAACTACTATAAATACAGCAAAGCATACATCAAGTCAATCCTTTTCAGCAGATTACTAGTCAAAGAAATCAAAGCATTATTTCAATAATTTTATAAGGACACTTTGAGAATAATTGCTTAAGTACTGAAGAGCATGGTTTTCCTTGAAACCTGTCAACATGAATGTTTCAGATGCTTGGCATTCAAATAAATGATGGAATCAATACATTCCCTGCAGAATAGCATAGATAAACTACAAGTAATGAAGAATAAATCTTCCAAATATTCAAACTGCATTCTAAAGAATTTCATAGCACAGAGGTAATCTTGTACCCTCAGTGGGTCTTCTCTCTTTGCCAAAATAGCTTCCAGTGATCTCAGATCCCATCATAGCCTGTGTAAAACCTCTAGGGTAGCTGAAAACAGGAAGCAACTTCTAACCTGCCCTTTTCATTTTGCTTTTAGCTTCCACCCACACACTTTCCTCACTAACACATCTAATCATACTGTTTCCGCTGCTTTGTAGCATGTGTCTTAGCAAGGAAAAATACTGACACAAAATCAATACCTTTTGAGACTAAACCAGTATTTGCAGAACAGCAGTTCCTGTGGATTGGACAAAGACACAGAACCTACTCTCTTCAGTTCTTCTCACTGACTTGGAAATTATGTCTACATAAACATGTCCCTAAAACCCTCTAACATTTTGTTGTCAACTCCTCTCTTATTAACCACTGCAAGATCAGGATTGATACAAGAAGTTTACATGAAAACAACATACCAAAGGCCCCACAGGTTCACTGCTTCTCTGAGCTAAGAATGCTGCTGTGACATTGCCACCTATAAGCAGACAGAAATAAAATCGAGTTACTACAGCCATGACTTTTCCAGTCCTGCATTTTTCTGAAATAGGTGTTTTAGCTCCCTTCCAACACCTACCAAAAATCCACACAAGAAAGTTACTTCAGAAAACACAGGAATCAATACTTCTGATTCCAGTTATTTTATATATATATATATATATACACACACACAAACATACATGCATGCATGTGTTTGCTTTTGAGATACATCTTCCAAAATTCCCAGTTTTTCCTCAAGAATAACATCCTGCCACCAAAATGTCTGAGATGTGTCCTAACTGCTACATATACACATAAAGGACATCACAGTTTCAATCTACTTGTAGAGAGAATAATGTACAAAAAAAGGCCACATGTAAAGAAATATGGGAAGATCCTGGAGTCTATTTCTTGGGCCTTAAGCCTATTTTGCCAGATCTTTGCAGTACATAGCCATCTCCATCATTACTTCTCCTTTTCTATCAAAAGGGCACTTTCTGAACACACTGTGGTTGTTTTGCCATTCTTCAGGCCTACACCACAGCAAATTGTGACACTATGCTCATTTCTCCTGAAGATCTTCAGCAGTAATTGTTTTTTTTCCAGTGATCACTGCATTGAAGAGAAATGAACTACGAGACCTGGATTCTCAGACAACCAGAAGACATTTCAAAAACCAACCAACCAACAACAAAAAACCCTTAACATCAAAAAAATGATATAAAAGACTCAATGGAATCAACGCCAACTATTACTGCTAATTTTTAGGAGATACACACTATGGGCAGTGTAAATTGTTTACCCCTGATGACTCTCTAACTGGGTACTTGTGATTCTTGTCCATTTAAGAGTACACCAAACATACAGAAATGTCTATTACCCTATTAGAATGAAGCAGACAGTTTTGTCAAGCAGTTTGTCCTGCCACAAACATACACATCAGAATTTTTTGGTAACAAACTGCGGTCTCCAACCTGGGGCAAAGTCCACTGTTGCATATAAACCCTGAAGAGCTCCACATCTCAAGTGAAACTGGCTTGCACCATCAGTTGTGAACAGCACCACCTCATCCCCAAGATGATAGCGAAAGAGCTTCAGAAGGGAACGCAGATAGTCATAGTCGCAAGCAAAGTAGCTTCCATACTCATTCTCTACCTGCACAGTAAAAGCAAGTCAGTAATGCAGTAGCCAATTTTAGTCTGCATCTGTGTATTGGGTTTGGCTGAGATGGAGTTAATGTTCCCATACAGTTTTCAGAAACGCTGTGCCTCAGATTGAAGATAACATGTGATGTTGTGACTACTANCACCATGATGACTGGTCCTCCGTTTTGGTACAGGTGAGGATTCATCTTTGGCAAAAGGACACCCATCCACTTCTCCACTGCTGCCAGGTAATCTGTGACACACAAAGTGTAACGTGTCTCACAACTTTCTCAATGTCATTCCATTGTTAGGACAAGAGGGAATGAGAGCAAGTTGGACCACAGGAGGTTTAGTATTAAGCTGAGGAGGAACTTGTTTGCAGTTCAGGTGCCAGAGCCCTGGCCCAGGCTGCCCAGGAGGCTGTGGAGTCTCCTTGTCTGGAGCCATTGCAGAGCTGCCTGGACACATTGCTGTGTGAGCTGGTCTAGGTGATCCTGCTCTGGCAGGGGGGTTGCACTAGATGATCTTTCTAGGTCCCTTCTAACCCCTGACATACTGGGATACTGTGATAACTTTCCTGTTTTTTTTTCTAGTTCTTGTTTTAAATTATATATGGGTAGTTTTTATCTAGTGTTCTAAATATGTAAAGTGTAATAATAATTATGATAATAATAATAATAATTAACAAACAAATAATAACAATAATTAACAAACTGATGTGCTCTTATACTTGTTCACAAAAGTCAGTTTCCAGTACAGTTTACTAAAAAAGAAAACATTTAAATACTGATGAACTTTGAAAATTGCCAGGGAGACTTCAATGTCTTTCACACAGATTGTCCTAATACATTTCAACAGGAAAAGAAATACAAACATTGCTATACGTACTGTTATTTTACATGGATAATTTATCACAGAAAGAACAGAACTGAAGTCAGATAGTATATATATATATATATATATATCTCTTTGCCCTGTAATATACACTCCAATAACAGTGTTGCTCTCCCATCTCATCTCATCCCTCCATGTCTGGTCCATGACCAGGCAGCACATAAGAATGCTAAAACTAGTTCTGAAATGACATGCACACTGCTTAGCTAAGAAACATCCCCACAATGAAACTTGTTAATACCTTGGAAACTTTCTGCTCTAATTTGTTCATCCCACACATTTCTAAATTAAAAGCACTTAAGATTTTACTCACAAGACAACATAAGCTGAAATATTAATTATCTAGTAAAGTCCTCAAAAAACAAGTTGCCTTGCTGCTCAAGTGTATTTTTGCTAGTCCTTTCTGATGCCTCTACCTGAATCAGAAGACCTGAGAACAATAGATTTCTTCTCTAACAGCCATGCAGGAAGACCACCCTGGGAAAAGAAAGGAATCACTTTAGTGACCATGTTAAGGAAAAGTAAGAAGAATTTAGCCTTGTAACAAAACATATACTGAGACTCAAAGATTGATTTCCTACAAGTAATAATTCCCAATGGAAAAACAAATATAAGTAAGCTGGGGTTGTAAGAAACCACTTAGGATACATGGATTTTAATATGCTAAACCAAGGGTCTTGTCTAAGGACACACCAAGTATGTTTGCTTACTTTAAGACAGAAACACTTGCATTAGTTTTATCCTAGAAATGAGAAAACTGTTACAAAAGGCTGTACCATGTCCCATTCTGCACAGATGTAAGGTCCAGCTCTGAGGATAACCAGCAAGCCAGTGTCATTAGCAAGCTGCAGAAAATACTCCAGATCTTTGTCACCAGAAAAATCATACACACCCGGCTGGGGTTCATGGTAGTTCCACGGCACATACCTACGAAGAGAGATCACTTTCCATCAGAAAAACAAGACTAAACCAGGACTCTGAATAACAACTATCTGAACTACACATCCCAGACATCTGCAATGCTGAACTGGTCTTCAGATCAGTAGAATACAAGAATAACTCTAGGGCTTTTCTTCTGTCAGGTACTTCATACGACAAGTGGTGTTAAAATTCATACTGAAATAAGGCTTAGTACTTTTCAGGAGCTCACATCAATGCAAAAGCAGGTTTTGGTAGTGCCATTTTGAAACTATGATGCCTGTCCCAAAATTTAAGTAGTTAACAGTTGTGACGTTAGCAAGTCAGCTGCCAGTTGTATAGTGGTGAGAGGTCTGTGAAGAAATGAATATTATAAACCACTCAAAGAATGTGGTCAGGAACAAGCTTGCCCAAAAGTTTCTGAATTGATCACCCAGCTGGTACAAGGAACACCAGTGAGGCTGGCAGGTCCACACTGCTGCCACTACAAAGAACTTAAAAAGACCTAAGCCTCAAATGCTGATTCTGATAGTTTGTATTTTGACCAGGAGCAGAGCAGGTTCTGAAAAACCAACATGGGAAGAACAGTTAGAGGATACTAAGGTCCCCAAGATTCCAGACAAAGCAAAACTTCATTTCAACCAAGCAATAAAGCTGCCAAACAAGCAGATAGTCATTTGAGAGAACCCCTCTCTCCTACTCACCTCTCCAGAGAGGTGGTGGCAGCCCCAGCCCTGGCAGTGTTGCAGGCCAGGCTGGCTGGGGCTGGGAGCAAGCTGCTCTAGTGCCAGGTGTCCCTGCCCAGGGCAGGCACAGGGGTTGGGAATAGAGGAGCTTTAAGGTCCCTTCTAACCCTGACAATTCTATGATTTCATACATGGTAGTTAAAGTACACATAAGTCATTAAAAAAAGTAAATTGTGCTTATTTTTAATTAATATATATTCTAAACAGTAGCTCTTTTCTAAAAGGGAGTCTCTAGAGGTTTACAGTTTTTTGCTTATTAAGTAAAACAAATAAAAGGCTCAACACTAACTTTTTCTATGTGCCCATAAGGTAACTACAGAGTCTCCCTGGAAGCTTCTCCACTGATCTGTGAATGTTTTAAATACTTATCCCCATCTAGTGGTTATAATTGTTTATCTCCTCTGTACCAAAAAAACCCAAAACAAACCACCACCTTTCAGTTGTTTCTGGATGTCACTGATAGCATTCATTTCTAGTCAGCAGACACAGTTCAGGAACTGAAAACAAGGACAGTTACTCTTGTGTGACCACATGCTTCTATGTGCTACCTGACAAGCTTAGCAGTAGTGCTCCTAGGTATGATTCCATCATCTTCTGGGATGTCACACCAACCACATCATCAAATTTCAACCTGCCATTTGGAAGCCTTAGATATTTAAAGTTTTAATGTAAGCTTAAACTTCCTGACACTTATTTTCTCCTATTCTGTTTTAGATGTTTCCAGGTGCAGATGTTTATACCTGTACACTTCACTCATACTAGAGTACTAGATGAGCTGCTGACTCATTCATCAGCTGAACAATGCACCTAAGCACATTAAACCTCTTGGAAATGAGGCAGCAGAGAACAGGAAGGAGAGCAACTCTGCCTTGCTTTCACCACAAGGGATTTAAAAGGACAATCCTGTCATAAAAGGATTCTGTTTCCCTTGAAGCAGCAAGCCTCACTGAGAGGACCTTGATAAGAACAAGGAAGGTTCCCACATTTCAAATTCTAGCAAGATCCTTTCCTGTCTCCTGGGAAAAACCCCAAACAGTCTTCAGAGGTGGGGTCCAGGTTTGGGAGTCCAACTTCCACCTTCTGCCACAGGGGCTGGCAGTGCTGCTGGCCATACCAGAATGACTTCACCAAGCTATGGGGTGCTGTTCCAAGCTCTGGGGTGCTGTTGATAAGTTGGAGGGGCAGGATGTCATCCAGAAGGACCTGGACAAGCTGGAGAGCTGGGCCCAGGTGAACCTCAGGAGCTTCAACAAGACCAAGTGCAGGGTCCTGCCCCTGGGTCAGAACAATCCCCACTATCAATCCAGGCTGGGGGATGAGATGATGGAGAGCAGCCCTGCAGAAAAGGCCTTGGGGTGCTGGTGGCTGAGAAGCTGGCCATGAGCAAACAGTGCACGCTGGCAGCCCAGAAGCACAATGGCATCCTGGGCNGTTGGAGATGTCCCTGCCCACCGCAGGGGGGTTGGACTAGATGAGCTCCAGAGGTCCCTTCCAACCCTAACCATTCTAGGATTCTATGATAACTGAGATCTCAGCCCCTTGCCAATAGTTTTCCTGATCCAGGAAAGAGTAGGCAGAACAAGAGCAAACAAAACCAATTAAATTATCATCTAGTCCAATTTCCATTTTTACCAAAGCCACACAAAATCACAGCAGAGGGTTTTTTTAGCATTGAAAGAGAGATCAGTGTCAAAGGGAAAGAGGCGTGGATTTGATTCTTTGCAAGGCATAGGGGTACTTTCTGCATATAAATACACACTTAGGAGCTGTCTTTCACAGAATCACAGAATCACCAAGACTGGAAAAGACCCCCAGGATCATCAAGTCCAGCCTATGACCCAATACACCACAACATAGTAGTATGTTACCGTAGTAGAAATAAAACAAAGGTAAGCACTGATGTGGGATAAAGGCAAAGACTCCTAGTTTGCTCTACACAAAAAAAAGGAGGTTATAAAAAACCTGTCAGCTGTCATCAATGATCCAGCAACACTGCCTAAGGCCTTAGGACAGATACCCACAGGGCAACACTTGCTAGCTGTACTGTACCTTCTGCACCAAACTAGAAACAACTCTGCTCTCCCAAGACCAACAAGAGACCAGCTGACATCAACAACACAAGACAATCTTTGCTCCTTCCTGCACAACAGGAGGATACTAATGCAAAACAGTAAAGCACAGAGATCTCAACAAGTGGGGAAAAAAATAATGGAAAAAAAACAAACCTTGTTATTGGGAGATTCCAAAGGAAGAAGGAGGAAGCAACAGGAAAAAAAACCCCAGAGCTCTGCAGCAATTTTGCCATTAAACAACAGTGATGGGGGGAATAGGAAAGAGAAGATTCCTATCTCAAAAGACCAGAGATATGAACAGGAAACTCTGCTCTGCTGAGACCTCCTCTGGAATACTGGGTCCAGTTCTGGAGCCCTCAACACAGAAAGGACATGGAGCTGATGGAGCAGGTGCAGAGGAGGCCACGAGAATGCTCAGGGGCTGGAACACCTCTGCTCTGAGGACAGGCTGAGGGAGCTGGGATTGTTCAGCCTGGAGAAGAGAAGGCTTCAGGGGACCTACTAGTGACCTTCCAGTACCTAAAGGGAACTTCCAAGCAGGCTGCAGAGGGCCTGTTTGCAAAGGCCTGGAGTGAAAGGACAAGGGGCAATGGTTTTATATTGGAGATGAATAGATTTAGTCTTGATATTAAGAAAAAGTTCCTCCCCACAAGGGTGGTGGAACACTGGCCCAGGTTGCCCAGGGAGGTGGTTGAGTTCCCATCCCTGGAGGCATTGCAGGTGAGGCTTGCCAGGGCTCTGGGCAAGCTGCTCTAGTTGGGGATGTCCCTGGCCACTGCAGGGGGGTTGCACTAGATGAGCTCTAGAGGTCCCTTCCAACCCAAACCATTCTAGGATTCTATGAAATTTCAAAGAAAAAAGGAAAGGACTGATTGAAAAAGCTGGAAATGAATAGAGAACACTAAATATACATGGGTGTTGGGAGGAGGATGAAAAGGAATCAGAGAAGTATGAGGCAGTATGGACCACAGGAGTCACTGAGACACTGTTGGGACCCAGGCTGGTCTTCAGACATCCAAAGATGTGATTTTCAGGCCCATTTGAGATTGCTTTCATTGCAGAAAAAACCCCCAACATTATTCTTACCTGATGTGAGGGAACATAGAACTTGCTTGCTTTGTTAGAAAACAACAAGGACCACCCCCAAAAACATTCACCAAACAAAAAGTCACTACTTGGTCACAACACAGTGAAGAGACTGAAAAAAAAAACAGAGAAACCTAAATTTGAAAAAAAGCTACTTCTTTTCTTTCCCTGTCATCTGTTCTTCACATTCTAATCCTTACTAATCATATCTCCAGGCATACAAGGCAATCCTGCAGCTTCCAGGTCAAATAAAATACAGGTTTCAAGAGAAAGGAAGGAGAAATGGTGCAACACTCCCAGTGAGCAGTGCCCTAGCCTACAGTGTGTTTCAAGAAGCTGTAAGTCTTGTAGTGATTTACAAAACAAAAAGAAACATGTTTGGAAATTACAACCATTGTTTGAAAAGACTGTGCCTTACACTTTTCTTTCTCCTACTCCTCTTTCCTTGTCAAGGAAACTTCAGCAAAAATAAGAGTAAGTTGGACTTTTTGTGTTTTCTAATTTAAATAAATAAGTACACAACCAGGTAGGAAAGACAACAAAGATGGAGTAAAGGTCTGGTACACACAACTGAAAGCTGTTTCAATTGTCTTTTCTGAAAGAGCTACATCAAATTCCCAACCACTTTTCTAAATTTAAACAGTCCTGCTGAAATAGTTTTAAATATTACTACAGTCCATGCCAGTATTTTCAAGGCTGCAGGGCAATACAACCTAGGCTATATCAACAGGTTCTTGCTCCCTCTCACCTTATCTGCCTTTTGATTAGAGATTACAATGCCTTTGCCAGAGGTAGGCACATACACGTGTTTCCTAGTTGACAAAGTTCACAGTCCAACAATTTATTCCAGGTCATGTTTGCATCCTGGGTTGTGAAACAAGAGGTATTGCCTGTCAGCAGAGAAGTGGGCTGTTAGCTATAACCTGCCCAGTTGTCCCAGTTTATGTTGTTAGAGCTCATCCTGTATCACCCTACACTGCTGCGGAGCTTTCTCACCTAGTACTTAAAATTTAATAAGCCTACTAACAAGGCTAGCATTCCATTTAACTACTTTGCATAGGTCTCAGGACTACAAATGATTTTGAAAAGCAACAGTTACTTACGTTTGAATGGCATCAAGCCCTGCCATCTTCATCTTCAAGAGGCGGTCTTTCCAGTAATAGCGTGGCACCCGGGAGTAGTGGATGCTACCCGAGATGTAGCGGAAAGCTCTCCCATCCTTGACAAAGCAGTCACAGTCATAATCAATCCCAAAACTCCTCTGGGGCTGTGTACAAAAATAAACAAACAACAAAAAAAGCCCACAATATAATCTTTTTCTGCCTTGAAAGACATGGAGAAAAGTCATAGAATCCTAGAATGGGCAGGTTGGAAGGGACCCTAAAGATCAGCTAGTTCCAACCTCCCNNNNCTCCAACAGCTCCACATCATTTTTCTGCTGAGGAGCCCAGAACTGGATGCAGTACTCCAGCTGAGGCCTCACAAGCACAGAGTAGAGAGGCAGAATCACCTCCCTAGCCCTGCTGCCCATTCCTCTCCTGATGCAGCCTAGGATTTGGTTGGCCTTCTGGGCTATGTCTACACAATATCTGAGAGTTGTTCACAATACAAGTGGCAGTGCTGGGTTAACAGCTGGACTGGATCATCTGAACACTCTCTACCAACCAAGACAGTTCTATAATTTTATGATTCTAAGGTGTGATGGCATTAAAATAACTGATGCTGAATGAATCTTCATCAGCTTAACACACCAAAGCAGTATGATACATCTGCCAGCCAGTCAGCATTAACAGCACTCCCTACTACATCAATGCAACGTGCATTCTCCACTTCTAACAAGTATATAACAATCTTTCTAGAGTGTTATATTTTTGCAGTTCCTTGCACCAGTGCAAATGATGAGGAATTAATTAGAATCATAGAATCCTAGACTGGTTTGGGTTGGAAGGGACCTCTGGAGGTCATCTAGTCCAACCCCCCTGCAGTGGCCAGGGACATCCCCAACTAGAGCAGATTGCCCAGAGCCCTGGCAAGCCTCACCTGCAATGCCTCCAGGGATGGGAACTCAACCACCTCCCTGGGCAACCTGGGCCAGTGTTTCACCACCCTCGTGGGGAGGAACTTTTTCTTAATATCAAGTCTAAATCTATTCATCTCTCATTTAAAACCATTGCCCCTTGTCCTTTCACTGCAGGCCTTTGCAAACAGGCCCTCTGCAGCCTGCTTGCAAGTTCCCTTTAGGTACTGGAAAGTCACTAGTAGTTCCCCTGAAGCCTTCTCTTCTCCAGGCTGAACAATGCCAGCTCCCTCAGCCTGTCCTCAGAGCAGAGGTGTTCCAGCCCCTGAGCATTCTCGTGGCCTCCTCTGCACCTGCTCCATCAGCTCCATGTCCTTTCTGTGTTGAGGGCTCCAGAACTGGCCCCAGTATTGCAGAGGAGGTGTGAGCAGAGCAGAGTGCAGTGGCACAATCACCTCTCTGGCTCTGCTGGCCACGCTTCTCTTGCTGCAGCCCAGGATGCCATTGTGCTTCTGGGCTGCCAGCGTAAATACAAACACTTTGCACTCAAAGCTTCAACTAACTAGGGTTGAAAAATAACCCTAATTCCAACTCAATGTCATGCTCAAGTCTAGAAGTAAAACAAGCTCAGAGCTTTTAAGGAAAAAATACTATATTTGAAATGCTCCAAGGCACCAATACAAACATGTTTGAAAGCTTAGTTTCTAGTAAGCATAAAACAGTTTGATAGATCAGTCTGGAGAACTGCATACATTTATGTAAGTCACTAAAAATAAGTCATTTTTGGAGAAAGTCTTACTTACAATACTTTTCTAGCTAAGCATATCCAAACTAGTGATCTTAAAAAAGCAGCAAGTAAATTAAGAATCTGCACGTCCTACCCATAAGAAAAATACCTTAACTTCAAAACCATGGAATTACTCCTCAAGTGAGCCTATGACCTTATCAAGACAAACTACTATGACTAATAGCTCTACTACTTTTGCTTGTTAAAATGAAAGAAAAACAGACAACCTTTTCTTAAGCGCCTGGCCCTATGTATATTTTATTTTCTTTTTTAAAAAACAAACCTTAATATCTCACATCTGACATCTGTCATGTATCTTTGGTCTCCCTATCACCTGTACTACTTCTGTCCTCCAAGCACCACTGAACAAACAGTCAGTTGTTTATCTTCATGCACTATGACTTTGCATTTTCATAGACTCATAGAACAGTTCCAGCTG
>VWZO01012422.1:0-26902 GCA_013396975.1 Bucco capensis
AACTTGCTTTTGTAAAATGCCAGATATTAAGGAGGTTTTTTGAAAAAACTGAACAACCACAGAGAGGATGAGTTCAGTAATAAGAATAGAGCCTGAGGAAGGGACATAAATCTGTAGCCTTGCTGCGCAGGAGATTGCTTTGGTAGTTCTGCATCTGGAAAGACATGAAGCTGGATCAGTGTGGTCTGAAGGAGTGCTGGCAGCTAAGCAAGCTAATCCTGCACCTTGATTACCAGGTCATGCTGCCTTCCTCCAAGCATCTTATTATGGACTTTTAAAACATGTATAACAGCAGTTGTGAGCTTGCAAATCAGACATTCAATAGAATGAAGTTTCTCCCTCAAGAAAACATAGGGGTGACTATCTGTGAATCAGCCCTATAGGCCTACACAGGCCACCTTCTGCTTCAGTAAGAATCTTAATGCCATAAATGTTTAATCCATATGCTTCCTTCATGATTCATCCCTGAGAAGCTCCATATGCAGCACTGGTCAGACAAGACTTTGAAAATGCACATGAGCAGAGCTGGTGACTAGCAGACAAATGTGTGTCAGTCCCACAAATTGTTGTTTTCTGTTTATACCCCATTTGTTTGGACTACAGAAAAACTGGGGAGAGGACTGACTACTGAAGAGACCATCAATAACATTAAACTGAATAAACTGACATTTATCTGGAATTACCACAAGCATGCCTTTCCTGTCCCTGTGCCTCTGTTGCAGGGCTGGGTATGGGCTAGGCCTCTTCTTTCTAGGACTCCTTGACTATAATAGCACAAGAGGAAATGGCCTCAAGTTGCATGAGGAGAGGTTTGGATTGGATATTAGGAAAAATTTCTTCACTGAACGAACTGTTAGGAATTGGCACAGGCTGTCCAAGGAAGTGATGGGGTCACCATCCCTCGAGGGGTTTAAAAGACATATAGATGTGATATTTAGGGACAGGGTTTAGTGGCATGGGGGCAATAGGTTGATGGTTGGAGTTGATGATCTTAGAGGTCTTTTCCAAGCTTAATGAGTCTATGTTTCTATACCCAGCCTGCAGAAATGAGGCTTGGGTGTCTCAGCTCGCCCACCCCAGCGTCTCACTGAGAATAAATCAGACTGAGAGGAATCATTAGCATGCTTCCCTCCAGTGGGTTGTTAACAGACTGGGATTTTAAGGTTTACTGCAGCATGTACCTCCATGCAAAATAAAGATGAGTAATGAATCTGGCACTGGCAATCTTGAGTCCAGTATCCTTATCACCACAACACCTGCTATGGTACAGTATTACAAGCAATCAGTTCTGTGAAGCTCTTATGAACAGCAAGGTAGGAATAATTATTCTCACTTTCTAACTAAAGCAATGAAGCATGCAGAGAGGATGAGGTAGTTCACAGTTTCTTCTGGCCTTAGTAGTCAGAAGGATTTATTTTCATAGAAACATGAATAATTTCTAACCTGCTTTAGACCTCATTTTTAAGGCTGCATTGTGCGTGAATGAAGTTTTAACTCAGGTGATATAGATATCTACAGCACTTCCCAAGGGAAAGTGAGCCTTAATGTTGTGATCAAATCAAGTGCCCTTGTCTTTCTATATACATAAGCTGGCACAGGCACTGGGCACAAAAATATGCTCTAAATAAGAGATGCACAGGAACCTGTTACAGTATCNGGCACAGGAGAGGGGAGAAGAACCTCTCTGGCTCTGCTGGCCACGCTCCTCTTCATGCATCCTAGGATGCCATTGGCCTCTTGGCCACAAGGGCACATTGCTGCCTCATGGGCATCCTCCTAGCCACCAGCACTCCTAGAGCTTTTTCCCCAGGGCTGTTCTCCAACAGATCAGTTCCCAGTCTGTACTGATCCATGGGCTTGTTCTTTCCCAGATGCAGTACTTTACATTTACCCTTGTTAAATTTCATCAAGTCTCTCCGTGCCCATGTCTCTAGCCTGTCCAGGTCACTCTGGATGGCAGCACAGCCTTCTGGGGTGCCAGCTCTTCCTCCAAGTTTGGGATCATCTGCAAACTTGCTGAGGGAACACTGTACCCCTGTTAGTAACATGTGAGATTGTTAGCTAGGACTGGATCTAGCACCAACTACAGACACCTGACTAATGAAAACCTAGCTCTTGCTCTAGCAGTGTCAGGATTTTTTTCCACCTAATGCATAGGGCCTGAAGATTCAGCTGGCTCTCATGAATATCCATTAACATTCATATATAAAAAAAAAATCCAACCCAAAATATAGAGGATTTTTCACACTTGTGCCAAAATTCTTTACACATGAACTCTCACATGCTACGTCTATGGGAGAGAAAAAAATCCCTTCAAATACTCTTTTTTTTTTTATTGTTATCTATAAATCCATAATACACTTTCTAATTTTTACAACAGGTATTTTTTCAGTCCTTATCCCAAGTCTTATATGTAACTTTTATATTCTAATTAACTATTGCTCAAAAATTTGGATGAAGGTTTGCAGTGTAGTTTGTACCAAGTAAAAGTATTTCTGCAGGTTAGTGTCTTCTACTTGGAGTTCTACTTTCATTGAAGAAATCATTTTGATTCAACATTTGAATAGAGAAATATTAGTACCCTGAGTGATTTTAAGGTTAAAAGGAACTGTTCAACTGTCAAGCATGTATATGCTTTTCTGTCAACTTTTACACTGAAGGCTTCTTTCATCTGCATACCAATACACAAGAAAAATTCTTACATACTAAAGGTTAGAATAGAAACATTTTATATTTGAATAGACTGACAAATAGTTTGCTGACTGACTAATTTTCTATCTGGTTGAATATTATTGATAGAACAAAATTATCTCTTGAATAGGTCAACTCATTTCAAGTCAGTGTTCAGTCATGTCTTACAATTAAGCAGGGAAGAAGAGAGGTATTTCATAAATAAGATCTTGCCTGTTACAAACTTGTGTTGTCATTCTTCTACTAGAAAAGTCTTGGGAATCCTTCACTGGTGACTTGAAGCATGGATCATCTTTGACAAGCAACTAGATAAAAGATCAACACAAATACTGCAACAGCATTTGAGCTTATGAAATACATGGCCACCTAAATAAATCTGTATCATTAAAGGAGGGGGGAAATTCAACAAGGAAATACATAAATAGTCCAACACAGTTTCAGTAGTTGAACTTTAAATTCATTTAGCTAATAAAGTAGAGCCCAAAAAAAGATCTTTGCTGTTTCAGGAATGTTCAGCACTTTCATAAATCATCTGAAAAATGGGAGGAGGAGAAAGCCACGAGGAGACAAAACTACCTAGTGGTAGTTAGTTATTCAAGGTAATAAAAACAAGAGCAACTGAACTGCAGAAGAAAAACTGATAATGAAATAGTTGATGAAATCAAGTGTGGGTAAATGCACAGTGATGCACATGAAGAGAAGGAATCCTAATTTTACAGACAAGGTGATGAGCTCTGAGATTACATTTGCCATGCAACAATGAGATCTTTAGAATGGGACTGTAATGAATAGTTCAATGAAAATGTCAGCTCAATCCTCAGGAGCAGTAAAAAAGGAAATAAGCACCTAAAAACAGAAAAGGGAAACAATACAGCAAATATTAGGATATTGTATGATATTGCATAAAGCTATCCTGGGTTCTCTTTGCAGTTTCTACTACTCCCACCACCATCTCAGATGGGAAGGAGGAAAAATTAGAACAAGCAAGGACAGTCACTAAGGTTATTTAGCTTGGGAAAAGAAGCAATTAACAAGGGGTAAAAATACCCAAACCACCTGTAAAGTCATATGTGATACTGAAGGCAAGAAAAAAGGAAAAGACTTGTGCAATAAAGACTAGAAATGTTAAAGTAATCTAGCTAAAAAACCATCAACCAAACAAAAGAGAAATGCTTCAGAGCTCATAGGTCATTTGTGGAACTGACACAGGGGATGACAAACCTTTACACTGCTGTTTTAAACTGCTGGAAAACACTGTACAAGAACAATCTATTAAGGGCTAGTAATCAAATGAATAATCTCATGTGTAGGAAGTCCTTTAGATATTGTTTGCTGTGGACTGGCAGATTAATAGAGCCCTTAATAGCATTTTAGCTGCTTCTGATGCCACCTGAAGAAATGACAGAGCTGAAGAACTCCAAGGTAGAGAAACAAGGAATATTTCAACAACAACAAAAAAAACCCCAACCAACCAAAGCCACATGATATATCCCTATACTAGATTCTGTATCTTTTAAGCAGGATTTTCCTGTGTCAGCTCTGATGATCATCTATCAGAGGACTTTCTTGCTATGAACCTGAAGATCATGAGAAGGAGAAAAAGAGCCTGAGTGTCACTTTGGAGGAGGTGTAGCTTAAATTTGAACTGGTGAGGAGGATGCTGCAATTTAGCTAGGCATTGCATCTTTAAAAGGACACAAACACCAACAAAGGTCTTTGTTACAGACAGAATTAGAGGCCCCAAATTCTTAACAGTAGCAGATTACATAGAAAGGTTCAGAAAAGAAATCATGACTCACCAAACCTCAGCTATTGGTAGAAAATAGACTGCTCAAGAGTTTTTGAAGAAGGAATAGGAAAAAAAAATTACACAGATACACTAATTGTCTCTCTATGTTGGACTACTAGAGAAATTTTCCAGCACATCTGAGGAAAGCTGTTCTCCATTTCAGAGATGTTTCAGGAATTATCTTTGGTCCACAAAACCCTAATTATATCAGATGTTCCAGATGCTGACCTTTTGTCAATGGGTGGTGATAAATGAGTGGTAAACTCTCAGAGGAGACCCTGCTTCAATATTCAAAATCACCCAGTGTTTGTGTCCTGTGCTGCTGAATCCTATGACACAAATCCATCCCCTCCTCCCACTGCTTCCAACTCTAAAAACGATGGAAAGTTTAACTTTTCTCTGTCATGCTTGATGCTGGATTAGAGATTGCCTTTGCCACTCTAACTTCTTGTCAGATCAGATACTATTTGCTCTCTCATCCCTGACATGAAGCCTTCATGAGCTCCATATCCAAAGCTCTGCTTGATTTGACAGATGTTTGACTGTGGGTCCTTTTGGCAGCTCCAGTTGTGTGCACACACAGATCAGTGTCAGGGAAGCTGTGACCCTTCAGAGGTGTATCTGCTGCATCTTGCTTTGGGAGGTTTAGAGAACTAGGTACCCAGCTCCAGTTCTCTTTCAGTTGCTTCTGTATCTTTTGTCACCCATAAAAATCAACACTATTGTTTTCTCTTCTTTCAAATGTTTACATCATCAGCACAAGTATAGACATAATACCTACCAATTACATACCAAACAGGCCATAAATAGACAAAGTAAAACTTTAAAACCCCCAAGTTTCCTGTGTGCTTAAGTGAGAAAATATTAACAGACAAAAAATATGTACAAGTCATTTGCTAGCAATTTTCCTAGCAGGAACAAGCATTTTGCTACTTAATGAACACATATGCCACAGAACAGTTTGATTTCTTCTTTTTATCAGACCCATAAGTCTACAGTGCACAGAATCAGAATCCTAAAGATTTCTTCTAGTGGCCCAAAGAGTTTGCTGAACATCTCTTTGCAGTGTTTGCATTGGTGGTTTCCATGCTTTTTTGTGATATTTTGTGTTATGTTCTCTCTCCCTGGTAGAGAGTGATAGGACGAGGGGAAATGGATGGAAACTGTGCCAGGAGAGGTTCAGGCTAGACATTAGGAGGAATTTCTTTGCTGCAAGGGTTGTGAGCCATTGGAACAGGCTGCCCAGGGAGGTGCTTGAGTCCCCATCCCTGGAGGGGTTTAAGAGACAGGTGGATGTTGTGTTGGGGAGCATCATTTACTGGGGTGATAGAGCTAGGAAAAGGCTGGACTCGATGATCTTCAAGGTCTCTTCCAGCTGGAACTGTTCTATGATTCTATGATTCTATAATAAACCATATTTATTCAATTAATCTTTTTTTTGCTCTGTTATCTGATAGAAGCCTGAATGCAGCCAGACAATCAAAATTATCTATAGGATAAGCATAGGATTTAATCTAGAAGAGGAATACCTATAGTCCATCAATATAGATGAGGGAAACAGTAAGCTGTGTTGGTGGCACTGAAGCTCAAAGAAAGATTCATGGTTAATTAAAAGAATAGAATCATAGAATCCTAGACTGGTTTGGGTTGGAAGGGAGCTCTGGAGCTCATCTAGTCCAACCCCCCTGCAGTGGCCAGGGACATCCCCAACTAGAGCAGCTTGCCCAGAGCCCTGGCAAGCCTCACCTGCAATGCCTCCAGGGATGGCAACTCAACCACCTCCCTGGGCAACCTGGGCCAGTGTTCCACCACCCTCGTGGGGAGCAACTTCTTTCTAACAGAATACACCTAGCATTTTCTTCAGAGTAGATTTTAAGAGTGGGAGTCAGAAAGCTTTACCTGGAGCTAATATATCTGGTTTTCTGGTGTAATAATTGTAAAGAAGGCATCTTTTCCTGAAGGAAGATGCATAAACCAGACCAGCAACCCCTAACAATTGCAGGGAGACCTAAATGCCTCTATCTATTCATCTTGAACCCTTTTCCTGACAGCTCTTTCCTCACTTTTGTGATTATCTCCCCATGTGGCTGCTCACCTAAGCATCCCTCAGCCTGCAGGGACTTTGGCTAAGTGTTCCTCCAGACTGGGGAAGGAAGGAGCTGCCAAGTTGTGGCAGCTTCCCAAGGACACCAGCAGCTGCTGGAGCCATCTCCCAGCACCACTCCTGCTCAGATCTGCCTCTGGCTCTCTTACAGTTGCCTCTTTGCAGCAGCAGCAGCTCTCCACAGGGTTGGAGAAGAAATGCATTGAATCTCTAAGAAGGTGCTGAAACTTGTACAAACAGCTTCTGCTCCACCTCTCATCACCCAGAGACTCTCTGAGATAAAGATATACCCAGCCACAATGCAAGGCTTAAATAAACTCCAAATTAGCTGAGACCCTGAAGAGCATTTTTCTAGTTGCTGTTTTCAAATCTTCAGCTCCATTGCTATCTTAAGGCTTAAACAAATCAGTCAGCTAGTGCAAGAATTTCTCAGCAAAATCAAATATGCTTAAATTAAGTCATTATCATCTACTTGATGATGTACAACATCCCATGGCTAGTGAAGCCAGCCCAGGGAAGGCTTCTGAGTGAGAACATGAGCTGCTTTGTCATCATTCTTGTATCATCCTAGCTGTCAATATCAGAAAACAGAGAAAGACTCAGTACTTAGCAAGGTCAGAAGGATTAAGTCTATATTTCTAATGTGGTTTCTAGCAAAAATATATGACTTTAAAAAACAAACAAACAAAAACCTTAGAGTTTGCAGAATAAAAACTAAAGACATTTCATTGCCTAATTCTAAATGTCATTACTAGCTATAGAAATTTCATTTCCATAAACACACACCTGTAACTGTGTAATTCTCATAAATGATATCAAGCAAACTTTATGACAAACAAACTTCTAATGACACCATGAAAGGAAGGTAAAAATGAGGAGGGAAGGGCACAGAGTGGAGTTTGTGAGGAGTGAAGCACCCAAGTCAATGTGATGGAGGAACAGAATGAGGATGCCTCTGGGCAAGTCATGTGAAAAGGCAACAGTGTGGAGAGTTAACAGAGTGAAAATGAAAAGTCTCTTGAAGTCACCAAGGTTCCCTAATGACAAAAATAGAAAGCATGAAAGGATGCTAAAAGGAACTAGTTGCTGAACCTTCAGAGGCATTCAGGCTTCTTTGAAAATCCAAATCAGAGTGTGTACTGAGAGACTTGAAAGGAGAGAAGATGATGAAACCTGAGAGATTCAAACAAAAAGCAACTTTCCAAACTTTGAATTCCCCTTTGAGACCAAACCCAAGCAGTAGGTAGTGTGCAATCACTCCTTACTCTAATCAGAAATCTTGCCTGTATTCTCAGAAACTAAAACCAACCCCTACCCTTCATCCCCCTCCCCCAGCAAATAGTTTGACTACAGGTGAGGTTTTTGAGTGACTTGGGATAATGACTTCCAAGCAGGCTGCAGAGGGCCTGTTTGCAAAGGCCTGCAGGGAAAGGACAAGGGGCAATGGTTTGAAATTGGAGAGGAGTAGATTTAAACTGGACATTAGAAAGAAGTTGCTCCCCACGAGGGTGGTGGAACACTGGCCCAGGTTGCCCAGGGAGGTGGTTGAGTTCCCATCCCTGGAGGCATTGCAGGTGAGGCTTGCCAGGGCTCTGGGCAAGCTGCTCTAGTTGGGGATGTCCCTGCCCACTGCAGGGGGGTTGCACTAGATGAGCTCCAGAGATCCCTTCCAACCCAAACCATTCTGTGATTCTGTGTAAATAATATAGTATTAAATTAGTAAAAACAGACTTACTTTCTGTCTTGACATCCAGCTTTAAATCTAACATACCTTACTCAAGCTTTGAAGTTATGTATTTATAATAAAGATAATAAAGACACCTCTGAAATGAGGAAAGGTGACAATGAAATGGTTGAGAGAGAAAAGCATCAATAACCAATAACTAAGAACAACTAATTCTGAAGAATTGAAGGATCAAGTCTAGCATGGCACTACTCCTGTCATCTGCTCTGTTCTAAGCCATGTGTAATTCCTCCTGCTAGGAACCTCTAATAGTTTGCAGCTAAACTCCTACTTAAAATGTTGAACTTTTCACAGATGTTCCAAGACATTTGGAAGATTTATTTTCAGAAAGTCATATAATTGTAATAGAGACAGCTTAATTAGAGACTCAGAGATGTTCTGTAATTGAACCCTACAGCACAATCTTATTTCCAAGAGAGAAGCAGCTTACTTGGCTTGAGACTTGAAGCAGTATAAAAAAGCAAAACCACCTTCAGAAACAGAGGCTGAGAGGCACTTATTTGTTACCTAGAATAAATAATTTTCTTTGAAACCCAATTTATTTTCACATTTGTGCAGGTTTGGGGCAGCTCAGTGATGCAGCTTTGTCGGAGCATTCAGTACTGGCTCCATACAAGTGAAATAATTCTCATGTAACACATAAATTGAGGGCTGGACATATCTCTGGGCATTGAACTGTAAATGCCTTTGCAGTCTCAAGTTAGGATTTGCAATCTGGGGTCAAATCCTGGAAAAAAAAGGAAGGGGAGGAAAAGCTTAAGCTTCTTTAGCATCCATCTCTAAAGCCTGTATTTCACCAAAAGAGTGAAATACATATCAGATATAAGATGCTTAGTAGGATTTTTTTCTACCTTCTAATCTTCTCTGGAGCATGAGCTCTGTCTATATTTCATCTCTGTGCAAGTACATGTGACAGGGACTAGGAGATGCTGAAAGAATGAAAACAAAATTACATGTCCTATGTCAAACTGACAGAAACAAACTCCTTGTATATATAATATATACATATATTAACATTTGTGGGCAAGAATAAAACCAGGAGACTCCACACAGACTTTTATGATATTAGACTATTCACAAAACAACTGGTTATTTCCTACACAAAATTTTATTTGTTCTTAATTTCCTTTTTTTTTTTTTTAATGAGGAGAATTATCTTGAAAGCTTAAGCTTAGATGAATAAAATTCAACGAATGGCAAGCAGATATATGCAATACAGACTTGCTAAAATTCAGCTGCTTTGTAATGTCTAACTATTTAAGGAAATATGATTCCTCTTAAACAACACCTGGAGTTGATTTAAATTGCAGTGAAATCAAAAACTAACAGCACAGAGATCTCTAAGCTTTAGATCTTTCCTTGCAAATGAAACCCAAGAGGAAAGATTGAGACAAACTGAAATTACATACTTACAGGTTTGCTGATGGATGATGGAGATTTGGATCTTCTCATCTCCTCCTTTCACATGTAACATTAAACAGTTGATTTTAATAAACAAAGGAACTTCAGGATAAGAGAAACTACACAGCCAGAGCTGGGCCTGGAACAGAGAAGAATAGAGGACAAGGAAGAGAGGAAAGAAAGGATTTAAGGGAAAGAAGTGAATTTATGAAAGAAACAAGAAAAATAAAGGAAAGATATTTTTAATAATTTTTGATTAGTGGGGATGTTAATATAGGAATAAGATTACTTTTCCTTCAGGGAGAAAACAGCATTTTAGTGATATTATAACAGCATAATACAGCAAATTCCTGCAGCCACTTAGCTGACAGCTTCTGTAAGTTTGAGGGATCTGGAATAATTTTGGAAATTAAGTGGAATTTCATTAGTGTGAGACTGTTGTCAGTTAAAGACACCTGGATTTTGATGTCTAATTGCTGGTGGATCTCTGGATGCAAGAAGCATATAAGAACTTTTTAGTGGAATTTGACCTTCAACATCTCTACTTCTTCATAGTTGTCAGAAAACTTAAATTAACCACTGAAAATAGTTTCTCTGATGGTTGTTATTTCACAAAGCAGGTCAGCAGCCTGTCAGCTCTCTCATGGAACCTTGCCCTTCTTACAATTCTAATGCATCAAGGTAACTTCAAGGATAGTTTCAAATTATTTTTCCCCCAGGTAGCATTAGGTTGACACTTAACAACAAAAGCTCAGCATTCTCCAATCCCTCCCATCCCCTGTCATGAACAGATGGCACAATAAAGGCAGAACCATTTTCTTCCTCTCAAAACATAGTGGAAGTGGAATTTGTTAGGAAAACCAAAATTGATGCTATAAATATTTTTGAAGCTGCTTATACTTGAGTACTTTACAAGCAGAGTAGCAGCAATATGCTTCTTGGCTTCTGGCACTACTGTCATTAAGATGTGACGGGACGTTACAAGAACACAAAAGATTAGAAACAAACTCCTCTTTGCCTCAACTCAAAAGCTACAAAATCCTTTTCTTAAGTGGCTGACAGTCCTAAAAAGCCCTGATGGCCTTTGCACCACCACAGAGAGGACAAAAGAGCAGTTGAAAAGTGGACAGGTGATGAGCAAACACCCCAACCCAATATCAATATCTCCTCATTGCTCTGGCTTAGAGGAACATTTTTATATGTATATGTATGGCTAGGCTTCGCGAACAAAGCTCCAGGGAGGGCTCCATCCACACTCCTCCTCAGCGCCTTTTCCAAGCGTGCTGATAAAAAGAGGATAGCAGATAGCACCCTCGAGCCTGAGCTATGGATTTTTTTAGGTGAGACACAGCATGTGCAGAGCTGGACCCACCCTTTAGTCGTAAGGTTCATCTGCCAGGGCCTAGCAAGCTTGGACGCTGGCAGCGAGGTCCTTAGGACATAGGTTTTATTAGAGTGTCCTTCTCTTAGCTGGAAGGCCTCACAGGGCTAAACGAGCTCCATCTGCCCAGGTTTGGAATCAGAGTTGTCCTTCTCCTAGGATGACTGCCAGAAGGCTAATGAGCTCATCCTACCCATGGAGCATTTTTAAAGCTGGAATGTTCCTCATTCCTTGTAGGGTGAACTTTAAGCAGTCTTTGATTCCACTCCCTCTGGTACCTCCATGAGGCAGACCATAGCATAGTCTCTGCTTTGTCATTCCTGCTTTTCTACTCTCCGTAGCACTGTCTCTNCGCAAAGCCTGGCCAGGATGGTGATGACTCATTGCAGTGACAAGGAAGCACAGCCACAAGCTTTCACTCTCTCAAACAAAAACCTCACACTGGCCATTATTGGACCATCTCCTCCACCTTAGTAAGGAACCTTCCTCAGCCAGCTAGCAGGTGCCCTGCTCCTCACTAACCAGAGCAGGAATCACAACTTAGCAAAGCCTGAATCCAGACTCCCTAAAAGACTTCTGAGTGCTCTAAATGGATAATACTGTAAACTTGTGTTTTTTTCCTGGCATCATGTGACTCTTCATCACAAGAATGCTTTGCCAACAGGCAAAATAAGAATTTCTTGGCTTTCTGGCTGCAAGACTAGGTAGAAAGCTACCTAGAAATTAAGGACCATAAAGCCTCATCACGTTAAGGGCAGAGCATCTCTCTCTCCTTTCCCTAAGCTAGAATTTACTGAAATATCTAAGAAGGAAATCCTCACATCCAGAACTAGACACAATACTTGCATTTACCTTTCTTACAGAAAAGCATAAAGTACCAAACACATTGTTACACAACTTCACATATTCTGGGAGAGGTCAGAGAATAGGATGCTGAGGGTGATATGGAACCCAAGAAAGAAAGAGTTTCTTTCTACCTAGTAACTGAGACACCTCAGTACTTTAGCTAAAAAATTAATCATACAGGAACTGTTTTGGTTTTTTTTTTCTGACATGAGAATGAATATACAACTTTTAACAGTGAATTATGGGATAAAACTAATAAAAAGAGCTGAGCTGACTAAAGGAAGCATCATGCCAATCAATCCTGCATTCAAAACCTCTCTGATTTACACAGTGCAAGAAGAATATGCTTCCATTATACCACCTGGTCATTATACAATGTTTTGTTTATGCATTCAGCTTTCTTTTGTGATTAAAATTGCTGGTAAAGAGGTTGCTGAAGAGAAAAAAAAAGAAAGGATGGGAAAAGATAAGAAACAAAAGGGAAAGCATTCCTAGCACACAAGAAAGAATAGTAACTAGATGGGAGGAATGTCTTTTTATCTGTCAATAGCTATTAAAAAACCCAACAAGTAAACAATTCAGATATGAAAATCATCGTCTCTGTTATCTTTTGAAGTGAGATGAAAACCAAAATTGAATTAAAAAAAGAGTAATTTTGATGATGGAAAACAACATTACAAAAATTCTCAGTGTCATGGTCACTAGGAGAAAAATCATCCATGTTAATTAAAGAGATTTTCCAAGTTTGCATTTAAAAGAAAGATTACAACATATTTTATATTGATGTTCTTACAGAGAATATTCTCCCATAGAGAATAGCTCCTAAATTAATATTTATGATATGCATATTGGCTTTTTGAGTTGGCTACAGTTTGCTCTCCTACAAAACACTTCAGAATTGCGACGTATCTGCAATTGCCCTCTAATTCAATCAGTGATGCTAAGGCAGCTTTAGGGCTTAGTTCAAATCTTGGGTAGCTTGATTTTAATAAAGAAACCTGGGTAAGGAGTAAGGTGTCAGTTTAATTATGAAGTGGGTCAGAGCTGAACAAGGTCATTTTTTCTTTAGGCCAAATCCAAAGGCAGAGGAAAAAGGGTTAGGCTTAAGGGGCTTTGCTAGGAATGACACCCAGGAGTTACACAACCAAGGTAATGATTCAGCTAGTGGCTTTTCCAGGGCAAAGCAATGCTGTCCATGAATATCTAGGTTCCCTTATAGGAACAGAGCCATTGCAAATGTCCAACTTCCCACCAGGAAGATGAATCCATGGGTGGAACAGAGAGATTGCATTTTCCTGTAGATTGCACTCTGTAAAGGAGGAGCAAGGAACAAAGTGGCAAATTTGACAACTGCCACACTATAATATGTGTTGGTACCATTAATGTGTTTTGGTATCCATTTCTGTCAATGATTACATAAAAGAAAGGCTTGAATGCTGTAAAATAGATCTAGCTATACATACTTCCACATTTCCTGTTCACATGCAGAGAGATCTCCCACACACACCAAGTCATACTTGAACCTCAAGAGCCTAAACATTTCAGGCTCAGGTATGTATAACTAAGCATGATTATGAACTTTATTTGGCATCCCTGTTATTGATAAATACTTTTCTGAGGCAAGTCACCATTTTGGGGGCTATTGTCCACACTGCATTATTTAACAACCACCTCAGAGCCTGAAAACCTCTCTCAAAATGAGGATCTTAAATTAATAGACACCTCATGTGCAGATTATCAGACAGGAATCTGTTCTAAAAGGCATGTTTTGTAATAAGGCAAAATAGAGAAGGAAGAAAACTGTTACTTTTCTGTGAACAGGAAGACCTCTTTGCAGAAATGATACCAGAAAAGCAAAGACTGCAGTCTTTACACAAACTGCTTTATGTTAGATGATCAAAAAATCAACTATCCAAGCTTTGTTTACATATAATAATCCAGACTACAGTCAGTCAATTAAAACTGTTTTCTTGAGATAAAAATCAGTCCTCAAACTAACCCACCAGTGGGAACTATGCAGTATAAATCCAGAACAAACTATCAGATCAAATAAACTGAACCTTAACTTTGCAGTGTAAGGTTATCACAAATGGCTCTTCTGCTATTTCCAAGTGGAACAGACTGAAATACTCCTGTGGAACATGATATGCAAAATAAGACCCAAGTAGGTGTCATCAAAACCAAACAAAAAATGCCAGTTGTACAGAAATAGGACAAGATGTTTTGCCAAAATAATCCAAGTCATATTACTCTGTAGAGACAAATAAAGGACCATCAGAAAATTTTACATCAGGGAATTGTATATTTAATCTCTTCCCTTTTCTCATCTGTTCCCCTCAATATTTACTTGCCCAATAGAATATTAATTGCTCTATAATTTCTGTCAAAAATTCCCTCAAACATTACCCAGAGTGGACAATATTTTAAAAACAATGTTTGACAGATGATAAATATGAAGTCTTATTTGGTTTATTTGAAATTCCACAGATGGGATTTTAATTTCAGGAGTAATTTGATCATTTATTAGTAAACTGTAGGACTGTTCAGCTTATGAATTACTGCTTGCAGCTGTTCTGCAGTTCTTCCTCAGGGTTAAGCAGTTCAGGAGGAAACTATCACATTTTAATTAAATCTAATAAGGAATAGAACAAAACTGTTGTTTGTGGGGGTTTGGTGGTTTATTTTGGTTGGTTTTTTTTTGTTAGTTTCTTTTAAGATTCAACATAGTTATCTCTTAGTGCTTACTTAGCAACTTGTTGATGCAGTAAGCCTAGTCACTGCATTTGAAATGACAAGTTGTGTTGCACACCTCAAATGGAAGTGCTCACAAGAAATTGTAACATCCTCAAGTGGTCACAGACTTAGCTCTTAAAGAGATGGCAGTAGAAGCTTTGCTGGAGAAAGCTAGCAGCAGCATAGTTCCCAAACAAGTCTATGAACCCAAACTTGGAACAAAGCACAGACTTTCTAAAGCCAAACTAGTTCACCAGCAGAAAAGCATCTTTACTATTCCAAACCTTATTATTGGACTGTAACTCTTAGATACAGCAGACTACCAGGCCATGCAGCTAATCATCCCAATGTTTATGTCCTGTTTTAGGCACAGTCTGAAAATCCCTTGTGGTCTCCTGTGGCCCCTGGTGCCATAACTGTGCCCACAGCAGAGGGAGCATTAAACTCATTGCCCACGGGAAAGTGTGGGGAGTGAGACCCATGTTCCTAGAATCCTTGGATGGGTAGCATGAGCTCATTAGCCTTCTGGCAGTCATCCTAGGAGAAGGACAACTCTGATTCCAAACCCGGGCAGATGGAGCTCGTTTAGCCCTGGAAGGCCTTCCAGCTAAGAGCTTAAACCTCCATCCTAAGGACTTGGCTGCCAGCGTCCAAGCTTGCTAGGCCCTGGCAGATGAAGCTTAGGACTAAAGGGTGGGTCCAGCTCTGTGCATGCTGTGTCTCACCTAAAAAAATCCATAGCTCAGGCTCGAGGGTGCTATCTGCTATCCTCTTTTTATCAGCGCTTGGAAAAGACACTGAGGAGGAGCATGGATGGAGCCCTCCCTGGAGCTACGTTTGCAAAGCCTAACCATACAAGCATTATTTCTCCCAGAGAATGGGTAAAGGAAATTGCCCATTCTTAAACTTCACATTTTGCAGGCTCAATTTTACAGTCAGATTCTTCAGAAGATCCCTTTCACAGAAGCATAAAATCATGATGGTCTGATTATTATTATGAGAATTAGCTGCACTGAAAAACCTTATTCTTTTAATGTTTAAGCTAAAATTAAATTTGAGTTATTTTTGGTAGACGCTTTGTGGATAGGTCACAAAAATATGCAGAAGGATTTCAACTCTGAAAAGCCTGGAAGTATCTTTGAAGATTCGTCGTATACTTTAAGATCATCAAGCCCAACTGTTAACCTATCACCACCATGCCACTAAACCATGTCACTGAATGCCACATCTTTCTATCAATATCCACATCTGTGTTTTTCTCTCTCCATTTTTACTGCATCCATTTTCCTACCTTCCTGCTAGAACTCAAGTTTCCAGAATAACTTCTTCCTTTTCTGTCAGGGTTCTTCAGCAAGGAGACATAGAGGTTATTAGCAAATATTCCTGTATGTCCTGGTAAAGACAGGAAGATCATCTTCAGAAAATGGCTTTATTTTCACTATATATATATATACATGCATCACATTCTCAAGATGCCTCACTGAAACATGATTTAGACAGAAGTAGAGCATTCTGTTAGAAATTTCAGGCTATTTCCTAAACACAGTGAAAAGACTAGCTCGACAGGATTATCAGTTTTCAACAGCACTGGCAGTCAAGCTCCTCAGAAAGATCTGAAGTCTATCAAAACCTATTTATTGTAAAATTCTGCTTCCAGTCCTCCATGCATGTCCTTCTGTGAGATATCAATTAAAGATGATGTGTTGGTTCCTTCAGGTTCACCCTGACTCTGCATGTAGAATATAAAGTAACACACATCCTAATTTTACGCAACTAAAAATGAAGAATAAATGAAACATTAAGTAGACAACATTTGCAAAACTATTGTTTAGAAAAGTATATAATGAATACAACAGCTGCAGAATATTGAGCCTATATGGAATTAAGCCTATAAGGAATAATTTCATAGGGCAGAAACCATTTTTACATGGATGTAAGACAGGCAGAAAGGGCAGAGGTCAGCCATGAACCATGGGACTAAAAGCAACATCCTGTCTCACCATATAAATTTATGACTGTTACAAGAAACTGAAAATGTGTTATTCTTTTTCAGGAATTTATGCCTAGGAACAAGGTCAGGAGGCAGCTGGATTGTTTGTTGATCTATTTCTCTAGAAAGACTTTACAACTTTATCAGAAATGCATGGAATATCTAACAGTCTGAAGGAAATTGTCGCTATCACATTTCCAGATCAGTGATTTCCAAAGCCAGAGCCTGCAAAGTGTGAGCCTGCAATGTTGTATGTTGGTAAGGATTTGCATACAAAGGACTTTACAAAACGAGATCATAACTTCTTATTCAAATTTCCCTATCAGAATCCATTCCACACTATCAGATATAAAACCTAATTATTAAAATTGTAATTGTATTAAGCTAAAATGAGAATTACCTGCACTGAAAAACCTTATTCTTTCAATGTTTAAGCTAAAATTAGATTTGAGTTATTTTTGGTAGTTGCTTTGTGGATAGGTCACAAAAATATGCAGAAGAATTTCAACCCTGAAAAGCCTGGGAGTATCTTTAAAGATTCATCATATATTATTTTCTATGGAAGTCTTCATTTCTCTTTCTTTTAAAAAAGCAGAACAGACATATAAATAAAACTCAAGACCAAGGACATGAATTGAATTAAACAAGTAGATTTAAAGTTAGCATTTGGGCAATGCAGTCTAACATTCACCCATATTGATCACAGAGCTCATCTAACAATTTATTCCTAAATCCCCATATTAAATATTCTAACATTTAAATCCTAAAGAGATGAAAGTTATAGTTGATGTCTAACAACAACAGAACAACCCCCAACTTTCTAACAAAGTGAATGCAACATAACCCTTAGTAATTCTACTGTGCTCTAAGGTGTAAAAGTGACAGTGCTTACTCAGAGCAGTGTGGGCAAAGAAGTTTGAAGAAAATGGGTTAAAAATAAAGTATGTGTAATTACACCTTCCCAGCTACTTCTTTCTGAAAGCTCTCCACCTCACAGAAGATAGCATTTAGCAGTGAGTCATCTCATGTAATTTTGTTCCAGAATAATGTGCTTTCAAAATGGGGAAGTGGGGAAGATTTAGCTATTAGGGACTAAAAATTACTTTATGAAAAATTTGCTATTTTAGCTGCTATAAATAACTTGCATTGTCAGCTATTAAAGATTAAATTCATTAGGAATAAGAAACGTGCAGCAGACTAGAGGTGTGAGTGAACACTGAGCTAGTATCAGTCATGTTGGCAGCAGGAGCAGGGAGGTGATCCTGCCCCTTTGCTCAGCTTTGGGGAGGCCTCACCTCCAGTACTGCATCCAGTTTTGGGCTCCTCACTCCAAGAGGGACATGGAGGTGCTGGAGAGGGGACAGAGGCTCCCAAGCTGCTAAAGGGCTTAGAACATAAGCCTGAGGAGGAAAGACTAAGGGATCTGGGTCTGTTTAGCCTGGAAAAGAGGAGATTGAGGGGAGACCTCCTGGCTCTCTAGAACTCCCTGAAGGGAGGTTGTAGAGAGGCAGGGACTGGTCTGTTCTCCCTAGTGGAGAGTGATAGGACGAGGGGAAATGGATAGAAATTGCCCCAGGGGAGGTTCAGGTTAGACATTAGGAGGAATTTCTTTGCTGCAAGGGTTGTGAGCCATTGGAACAGGCTGCCCAGGGAGGTGCTTGAGTCCCCATCCCTGGAGGTGTTTAAGAGCCAGGTGGATGTTGCATTGGGAGGCATCATTGAGCAGGTTGCTAGGGCTAGGACAAAGGCTGCACTCATGATCTTCAAGGTCTCTTCCAGCTGGAACTGTTCTATGTTTCTATGGAGGCTACTGAATAACTTCCACAGCTACACTGCAGGGGTTCTTTGTATTTTATATTAAACAGTTATGGAAATACATAGAGATTGACATTCATTTGCTAGATGAAAGACTGATGATCTGCTAAGAGACCCTTGGAGATAGTGCATTATTTCTAACATTCAGCAAGTTTTATAAAATCATGGAATTGTCAGGGTTGGAAGGGACCTTGCAGCTCCTCTATCCCAAGCCCTGTGCCTGCCCTGGGCAGGGACAGCTGGCACTAGAGCAGCTTGCTCCCAGCCCCAACCAGCCTGGCCTGCAACACTGCCAGGGCTGGGGCTGCCACCACCTCTCTGGGCAACCTGGCACAGTGGCTCAGCACCCTCCTGGGGAACAACTTCTGCCTAACAGCCAACCTAAATCTCCCCTCCTCAAGCTTGTGTCCATATTTGACTCAAAATTCTTGACAAGAAGTCACTTTAAAAACAATATAGTAATCAGACCTTAAGAATTGTTTCTGATGAAAATAAAAGTAAATAACATTAACATACAGTGCCAAAAATGTATATAAATGAAACTTACTTTATAGCCACCTGATTGGCAAAATCCTGTTTATCTTCTAGCTGTGTACATTGCTTTCACATAATATTTTATTTCTGGAATAAAGTAACTTTCATATAATTGCCTTTAGAAGGACACTGTAATAAAATTTCTTGAATAGGTTACTAAAATTTTAATGCTTAAATCTAAAATAATTATCTGAAATAGTATTTATGCACCTAACATATCACAGTTTAGTACATTTTCTATAATGCATGTTACACACTTAGGATAAAAATTGTATTATTTAATGTCTACTTCTGTTTATGATCAACTTCACTGCAATCAAGTTTTGTTTGAGTGGCACAGTACTACTTATGATTATATTTAGATTAATAATAACAGCTTTGTTGAACATCATTGCTTTAGTAATCACAAGGTTATGAATTTGGTTGATGTTTACCAAACAGCTTTTATCGGAAAAAAAGATTCCCAAGATTGGAAAGGAGTACCTGTAGAAAAGGTAGAAAATATGGATTAATTTTTCCCTTCTCTATGAGTGTGTGAACACATGCTCTGCACTTCCCATGAGTGCAATTGTCATGCTGGACACTCTGGAGTTGGTGTGGATGCTCTCAATCTCCTTTTAACCACGTCACACTTTGTATCAGGAGATATTCCCTTAAGTAAAGGCTATAACTAATATTTATCCTTTTATATTTAACTGATCTGTTAAATATCATTTAACTATCATTAAACTATCATTTAAATATCATTTAACTGATCTGTTGAAGAACAGCCCTGGGGAAAAAGCTCTAGGAGTGCTGGTGGCTAGAAGGATGCCCATGAGGCAGCAATGTGCTCTTGTGGCCAAGAGGCCAATGGCATCCTAGGATGCATNTCTGTGATTCTGTGATATTTACCAGCAACCAGAATATGGGGAACTCTCCTCTTCATTTCACCTAAATGATTTAATTCAGGCAAAATACCTGCCAGAGGAAAGAACAATTCTGTTGGTTTACAAATATTTAACCATAAGTTGCCCTGCAATATCTTGTGCCTGAGTGCTCTGTGTGTTGTGTGTAAGCCACTGTGTGGCACGGAGCCCTGGCTGAAGTGCAGGGGGCACAGGAGGCCTGTGGGCAGGCAGAAAGCTGATCACTGCCTCCAGAAATCAAAATGGAATTAGCAACAATCTTATCCTCTCATTTTTTTAGCTCCCAAATCCTATTGATTTCTTCTTAAAAAAATTCTGATGCCATCTAGCTTGGTGTTTGCTCTCAGTGCCATTCAGACTGAGAATACCACTATTCAGAGTATTGATAGGTTCTGCCCCTCTACACTTATACAGGAATAGACATTGGATATTTTCTTTTGCTAAGCTGAAAGGTAGATTAAAAAAATCCAGCAACTTCTAAAAAAAGACCTCTGTTTAATTTCTTGGCTATTTTATATAGTCTTTCTTATGAAATGTATTTACTGTGCTATGAAAAATAGAGCTGTCCTTTCACTTTGCCTGGTTCAATGAAGTGCTGTATTTGGAAGACTAAGTTTTAAACAGTGACAAGGATTATTGAACTTCTTCTAGGCTGTGAAAGAAAGTCAATAAGGTATAATAAGAGGACAACAATGTTGATAATATAACAAATCCTTTAACACAAACAGTGAAGAAATATAGACACAAGAAAAATTCAATATACTTCTATATGGCACAACCATGTCTCATGAAACCATGGAGAAGAGAAAAGACAGAAAACCACCAAGCACTCAAACATTCTGTAATCACAGGAAAAACCTACATGTAGTAAAAATACACATCTTGGCCAGCAATTTAAGGATGATATACTTACTTCTTGGTACTTCAGGAAGATGCTGATGAACTTACACAGGACCTTTTAGATAGGAGATACCATGAGGAAGCTTCATGAGTTTCTGATAATGAGCTTCAGAGGTGAGCTGATTTGTCTCAGCATGAAGCTGAAAGGAGTTAACTGGGTTAAGTTTCACACAGCCACATCAGAAGAAGAGGACTGCTCTTAGAGCAGTCCTTACCATTTCTTGATCTACTCAAATTTCACTTGCGAAGGAGAGAAGATGCGAAATGTCATTCACCTTTCATCTGAAGAGGGACTGCAAGGAAAGGTGGTTATTTAGGGAAGATTACAAACAAATTCCTAGTCAAAAGAAGGGTCTGGCAGAACTTGAAAGCCTCACACACCTTTAGCTGCAACCAAAGCTTAACTAAACCTTACTATCAGCAAGCTACACTGTATGGAGAATAGCCAGAGCTTAACAAAGTGTAGATTACTCAGTAATAAGTCACAAGAATGTGCAAACATACACTTTGTAATATATATCTTTACAAGGACAAAGACCACTAGTTTAGCCATTCTTTGACACCTGTCAACTCCTTTCACATTGGTGTTTTATCATTTTGACTTTCCAACCTCATGGAACACACTTTGCCTTTCCCTGCTGCTGCAGTTGAGTTTTTATCTGAGACATTGCTGTTCTGTCAGATAACCAATAGGTTTAGTTCCAACTATAATTAACATCATTCTGTGAAAGTGAGCTGTAACTGTTGCCTAGGTATCCCTTGAAAAATAGGGCATACTGGAGAAAATGGGAATGTTACATAAAAAATTAGAAGGACAGAGCTCTTTACTTTCAAGATAAGTTTTTTTTTCCAGTGGTGCAGCAGTTCTCCAGCAGAGGACATAGAAGGAGAACCTTAATTACCAGGATGAGATGGCCTGCTGTTATTTTATTTCACTGCTAAAAGGAAGTTTCCTGAGGAAAAAAAAAAAATCACTTCAGTCACACTAGCATGTGGCTACAGCTGGAACACAGCACTTTAAACACAGCACTTTTTTCATTACCCACTAATACAGAAAGGAAGTTTCTATTTAGTGCTGCACACAGCTGAGCACACAGGAAAGATTTTTAGGAAGGAAACTCACCTTTTCCCAGATTAAATTGTTGGTGAACTAGCTGGATCAACATCAAATATTATGAAATTTGGGAATGCAAAAAAAGAATAAAAGAGAGATACCATTAAACAAGAGCTGCTTCCCTGTCACAGGTTAGCTGTCAGCTATAGGGGATGAATTCATGGGAACTGCATCCCCTTGCACAGTGTACTAAGTGATTTCTTTAAGGTTTTCTAGACACCTATGTTTCACTTAGGCTTCCTATTTGCACCAACAGGGTGGTGCAAGGAAGCCTGTGCCCATCTTCTGCTATCTCTCCTCCTCTTCCTCCCTTGCATCACAGGAGGGGAGAAAGGATTTTGAAGTGCTGAAAAATCTGGATTAATAAATTCACTGAGGGATTGAAGAAGTTGTTGGCCAGGAGGGTGCTGAGCCACTGTGCCAGGTTGCCCAGAGAGGTGGTGGCAGCCCCAGCCCTGGCAGTGTTGCAGGCCAGGCTGGCTGGGGCTGGGAGCAAGCTGCTCTAGTGCCAGCTGTCCCTGCCCAGGGCAGGCACAGGGCTTGGAACTAGATAATCTTTAAGGTCCCTTCCAACCCTGACAACTCCATGGTTCTATTATTGGCAAGCTCTAAAAAGCTTTTATCTATTTAGAACCATCACTAAGAAAATGCACCACAAAGGTCCATTTCAGGAAGGGCAGAGAGAACAGATCATATACAGCTGAGTGATATTTATTTATTAGAAAGAAAATAGTGCTACATCTACTCAAGAGAAGAGCAATACATTATATCTGAGATGTTTTCAGGCACGGCATATTCTACAGTAGTTTCAATAAACTTTAGAGGCTGATCAGCTGGAATTCATGGTTAAAGACTGATGCAATGTCCAGCGTGGCTGAGCCCCAAGGAATAGTAGCTACTAAATAGTAACATGGCACTTGCCTGTGCTCAGAGCTCAGTGGGAAATGCAGAGGCAAGTTCTGCTTCTGTGACTGGGTACCACTTAGAGCTCTCATTTAGTAACTCTGCTCATAGAGCATTGCAGGATCCTTAATGGACCCTTTCTTTATCAGCTAACTGCCACATTCCCCACTGTTAGGAAGGGTTGAGAAACATTGCAGCACCTCACCCCCACACATACACACTACATCACCTCACCTCTTCACCACCTCTCCACAGGTCCTGGAGGAGTTTGCTCTGTGTCAGGGATCTTTACTTACAGTTTGTATCTACATCTCACTCACTGATGACAACAGAGTGGCACAGAGGGACCTTGTCTATCTTGAGCCTTCATCTCAAAAGAGTTCCAGGCTGTCACCTGGTTTGGCTTCCTACAACTCCACTAATATGAGTGAAGCTGCTGCAAAACCTCTAGCTTTGCTAGTTCACAGTTTGGTGATTGTTCATACAGAAATGACTCTTTCCATAATCTGCTTCTTCCATTCCAGTCCTTTTAGTAACTGTGGGCAGACTTTGAAAGGTTTCCTTTACACTGTTGTTTCGGAGGAGATAGATCTCAGTTGAAGGCAGTTTACCTCTTGCATCTAATACACACTGTACAATAGTTCATCCACTGATAACTCTGTGATTAGAGATAGATAATATCTACCTCTGCTTGCCAGGAGTTCCAATGCAGAGCTTTACAAAGGTAAATGTAGGTTAATTAGCTGCAGATTACTTGAATAAACCCACTGTAAGGAATGCTAATGAAAAAGGCTCAATAAAATCATGCTACTAAAGTCTTCTAATGAAGAGTGATACACTGCATTAACCCCAACTGTAGAGACATGGGAATTTATTATTTTTACATGGGAATTTATTATTTTTACAGTTCACATATAGCTCTCTCCAAGAAGAGCACATTCCTTTACATAAATCAATAGCTTCTATTCTCTTCCTCAGACTATCTTCAATGTACCTTAGCACAGACTGCACCTAATTCTCCAGCAAAAGTGCTCACAAAGTGTTTGCAGTGAATTATTAGTTTCTAGAGTAATCTAATGTTAGTATCAAAGTACATATAAACAGTATGGCTTCCTTCCAGGAAAGTAAAATTACATTCAGCATTGAAATAGGACATGGAAGTTTAAATTTATAGTTTCTACTCACAGCAAATTCATTTGGGGTATGGTTTTGTTTGGGGTTTTTTTACTACTTTTCTACCAATCTCCTTATCCCAGACAGATCAAATCCACAAAGTATGTCCTTCTGACTGTGGCATAACAGTTATTTTTTCTATTTTAGAATTTAGCTGACTGAGGAACTGTGTCCATCTGAGGCATTTCCATCCAATACCATTATAACTCTTCAGTTAAACACATTTAAGGCCTGACTAGAATATGCTTTGCCTTGGCTACAAAAGCAGCATCTGATTCCTGGCCTAAATAGACATCTTTCAGTCATTACACTGAGAGGCTACATGCAAAACTCTTTCTTTAAACAGAGCACTCATGCTCTTCTCCAAATCCTTCATCTGAGCACTTAGAGAAATGATTTTACAAAAGATACCCACACACAGGATGGATTTAGAGAAGCTGTTGCACATTTGGCACATGAAGATCAGCAACAAAGCATCTACACAGAAGGTAAATTTGTGTACAAATAGTCAAAAAGTTTAGGTGTCCCTTTACAATAATACATGCACATACAAAAAGATGCTATAAACTAAAGATTTTTAAGCAAATGGTTTGCTTTTGGTTTATTTTCCTGTGTTGATGAGAGGTTGAGCAGTACCCCTTCAAATATTTCATGGTTTGGTAAGATTCCTTCATGAGATTTTATAAGTACTTTCATTAAGAAATTCCTACCATATTCTGTATTTAAAATTCTCTAGTCAAGCTCCATAATTAGGCAGCAAATCATCTGTTAGTTGACTGGACTGGAGCCTTTACATACAGGAGATTGAGATTAAAGTATCTCAATTATTATGTCCTTTTTGAGGACATAACAGCAGTCAGCTGTAATTTATACCCTCCCAGATGACTTCCAGCTCTAGCTGGATTCCAGGTCAAAACAGCAAATAGAATGAACTTGCTTAACTTAAACAAGGGCTTTAGAGAGCTCAAATTCATCAATTAGATTTTACCTAAAATGCAGTAAGAGCCATCATTTCATCAATAATAGCTGAGCACCTCTTTAGGAGATTAAGATGTTTCAGCTGAGGCTGTTTCCAAATCCTAGCAACAGAAGCCAGTGTAATGGACAAGGATAATTACATGTTGCCTCTGCTGAATGAGGGTTAGCTTTGGGAAATGCAAGTACAGTCCTCTTTACATCAGTAGAATTATTTAGGCTGGAGCCATCCCCAAAAGTCCTTACCCTACATACTCCTCTCCTGAGCATATGGATGTGGGATGTGCTGGAGCATGTCCAAAGAAGAGCAACGAAGCTGGTGAAGGGTCTAGAGCACAAGTGTTATGAGGAGCAGCTGAGGGAACTGAGGTTATTCAGCCTGGAGAAAAAGAGGCTCAGGGGAGACCTTCTCACTCTCTACAACTACCTGAAAGGAGGTTGGAGTTCATTGCTTCTCCTAGGTAACAAGCAGCAGGATGAGAGGAAACAGCCTCAAGTTGCACCAGGGGAGGTTCAGCCTAGATATTAAGAAAAGTTTTGTCACTGAAAGGATGGTTATGAATCATAGAATCATAGAATCACAGAATGGGCAGGTTGGAAGGGACCCTAAAGATCATCTAGTTCCAACCTCCCCACACTGAGCAGGGATGCCAATCACTAGCCCAGGTCACCCAGGGCTGCATCCAGCCTGGCCTTGAACACTGCCAGGGATGGAGCAGCCACAACCTCTCTGGGCAACCTGGGCCAGTGCCTAACCACTCTCTGGGGAAAGAACTTCCTCATCATCTCCAATCTAAATTTCCCCTCCTTCAGTTTATAGCCATTCCCCTTTGTCCTATCACAGTCTGACCTCCTAAAAAGTCTCTCCCCTTCTGTCTTATAATCCCCCTTTAGGTACTGGAAAACTGCTCTAAGATACCCTCGAAGCCTTCTCTTTTCCAGGCTGAATAACCCTAACTCCCTCAGCCTGTCTTCATAGGGGAGGTTCTCCAGTCCTTTAATCATCTTTGTGGCCTCCTCTGGACTCGCTCCAACAGCTCCACATCTTTNCAGGGTTATATTGCCTTAATACAGTAAATGCATACTTCAGACATCAAAATTCATCTCCAGCTTCTCATCAAATTAAAATTACACATTATTTTGTTATTCTTCAGTCTTCTGATTGGCACAGATTTTCAGCTCTCACATTCTAAGACTTGAGCACACACCAAATGCATTCACTGACTTGGCAGGAAGACTGTTGCATTTTTGAAGCCCTGACCAGTTTTGGGAGCTTATAATTCAGTCTTGGACCCCTTCCCTTTTAACATCTGTTATTCAGCAATAAATTTACTGGACTGGGAACTGCAGGTTCATATTGCATGAATGTTCTCCAGAACTCTGCTTGGGAATCTGAATGTGTGCCTAGCTGAGGCCATGGCTGAAGCTGGCTGCAATCACTTGTAAAACACTCAATGGTATCAGCATTTCCTTTTGTACAGGTATGCAGATGACCTGAATTTCAACAGTCCTTCAGAATAGCTCTGGCAAAGAGATCTCACGTACTTATTTTAATAATCTGTTGATTTGCAAAGAGAATAAATGCAAGTTCTCACTGTTCTCTAACCTGAAATATGTCAAGAGTCACCCATTAAAATGCTATGTAGGCCAGCAGCCCTGAAGAGATCATCCTATTTCCCTCAGCCAAGGTATCCAAGCTGAATTTGTCTATCAGATGAACTGGTCAAAATATGGCAGGTTTAAACCCCAGTTTGATCACCAAGTTTTGACAAGTATTGTCAAAGATCAACATCTTTGACAAGTATTTTCTACCTCTTTATGTGAAGCATGAAAAATATGCAAAACCAATGTATATTTGTCTCCTGATGACACAATTTGACAGGTTAGATTTTCTGATAGCA
>VWZO01012423.1:0-13156 GCA_013396975.1 Bucco capensis
TGACCTCCAGAGGTCCCTTTCAACCCAAAACATTTTATGATTCTATGACATAGTAGTCAAGGCTATCATAAGAAGAGGATTGATATTAAAAAGTGGGAAAATGGTCCAAATGAAGAGAAATTATGACTGGTAAGTAGACAATAAGCAGCACTAAAAAAAAACCTAACCTAACCCTAAAACCTGAAGAGGCAAAAGAATGCTTGAGCTGCTAGTGACAAGTTCTTTAAATATATCAAAACTGGAAAGCTCAGACATGGGAAGTTACTAAAGATTTATTTCTTACTGGTAGGAAGAGTCCAGAAGTTTATGTTGAAGAGCAATTTGTGTGATGGTGCTCATGAAATTATATAGTCCATGGTCATCTGGAAAATAAGAAGAGACGACAGGACAGTCAGGGTCCTGAACAACTAGAAAACCCTAAGTATGATGCTGATAATAGAAAAAGAGGGAAGCACGAGAGTTATTTTTAACTAATCATTTCAGTTCTCTGAAATGTTCTGAAACAAACAGTTAAGCAGTATTTCATAGGCATCCTTGAGATCATAGACTCATAATGGTTGGAAGAGACCTGAAAGATCACTGAGTCCATGATCACCACTAAACCATGTCCTTGATTACCACCTCTACATGTTTTCTGAACACTTCCAGGCGTGGTGATTCCACTACCTCCCTGGGCAGCCTGTTCCAATGCCTGATAATCCTCTCAGTGAAGAAATTCTTCCTAATGTCTAATCTGTATCCATCATTAATTTGCCAAGAACAAAGTGTGTTAAGTCAATCTAAATTATTTTTACAAAATGGTAACACATTTACAGGTAGGAAAGAATCAGCAGGAGCTGGCATTTGACGTTATTTCACATGCCCTTAAAAGTGAGCTGTGGAAAAAATGGTCAAAATGAAATTGTTGTACTGTAGGATCAAAACTTGTAGAGTACCCATTTTCTCAGGTGATGTCAAAGGTTTGTAGTCAATGTGAAAGGACAGATCAACTGTGTATTTAGGTGGTAGATATGGGGTTTTCTTCCTTTTAGAATCTAAACGCATTTTGATAAATTGAACAAATTGCTGTGAAATAGAAGGATTCAGTTCATAGGAACAAGTGCAAGGTACTCCCTAGAGGTAGTTAACAAGTGGAAGCAGTCAATACTTGCCTTGAGGCAGTCAATCAACACGTGCAGTAGTCAATACAGGGATGAGAAGGAAGGTGAGTGCCAAGGTAGCAGCCTGCCAGAGGAGAGTCTGAGGCTTGCAGAGAAGCAGAGACTGACCAGCACTGGCAGCTCCATGTACTGAAGGCCAACCTTGCAGCTGGTGAGGGGAAGAAGGCGAAACACTAAGAATCACTCCAATACCTGCTGTTTTTTCTGCATAAGCCAGGCCAGGGTTACAGTTTGCATCTCATTTTGGGCAGTAAGCTTTAAGAAGAATGAGGACTGCCAGGGAGGACAAATGTAAAGAAACTGTGAGAATGACTAGAGGACTAGAAAATGTCACCTACTGGGATGAAAGAATGAGGTCAGTTAATCTGAAATGGGAGGATGGAGGGGAACAAGGGAACAATCTTAAAATATGTGAAAGATTCTTACAAGGTGAAGAATACAGTATTTCCATATTTATGGTAGCTAGGGAAAGAGGTAGTGGTTTTGAATCTACTGGAAATGGAGCAGAAATGATTCACATTAAACATTAGGAATTTTTTTCTTGCAAAAGTATAGCAAAGGACAGGAATACGTTTCAGAGTGGCAATGCTGGTGATGGTTCATCACTGGAACTGGGTTAAAATCAAGGGTCAAGCAAACAAAGGCCAGCTTGTTGTTGGGGTCTACTATAGGCCACCTGACCAATTGGAGCCTGTTGACGAAGCCTTCTTTCTTCAGCTAGAGGAAGCATTGAGCACACCGGCCCTCATCCTGGTGGGGGATTTTAACTACCCAGACATCTGCTGGAAGAATAACACAGCAAGATGTAGGCAGTCCAGGAGATTCCTGGAGTTTATGGAGGACAACTTTTTGCCACAGGTTATAGATGAACCAACTAGGGACAATGCGTTGCTAGACCTGCTCCTGACGAATGAAGAAAACCTCATTAAAGAGGTGGAGATAGAGGGGAGTCTAGAGTGTAGTGACCATGCCTTAGTCAGGTTTGTAATCACTAGAAGCACAGGCATGGCACAGAGTAAGGTAAGGACTTTGAATTTCAGGAAGGCAAACTTCCAGCTGTTATGAGACTTGCTGGGAGAGGTCCCCTGGGACACTGCCTTTAGAGACAAAGGAACCTGTCAGAGTTGGCAGCTCTTCAAAGATACACTGATTAGAGNAGGGGGAATGGTTATAAACTGAAGGAGGGGAAATTTAGATTAGAGATTATGAGGAAGTTCTTTACCTGGAGAGTGGTTTGGCACTGGAACAGGTTGCCCAGAGAGGTTGTGGATGCCCCATCCCTGGCAGTGTTCAAGGCCAGGCTGGATGTGGCCCTGGGTGACCTGGTCTAGTGATTGGCATCCCTGCTCAGTGTGGGGAGGTTGGAACTAGATGATCTTTAGGGTCCCCTCCAACCTGACCATTCTATGATTCTATGATTCTATGTTTAGGACAGGTTAGCCAAATCTGTTCTGGAAAAGATAGAGAGACAAAATTATTCTAAGGCTCCACTTTCTTCCTATTGTATGTTCTGATTTAGTATTTTTAAATTCAAAAATCTTTTCTGAACTACTTTCCCTTCTTCTGTGTTCTATTTTGTGTTTTCTTTGATGTGATACTTTTTTTAAAGTGTCACTGATACTTTTCTGTGCATCTGTTTTACCCAATTCAAAATATTAGAAATTTACATGACACTTCTATTCCTAGTCTGCAAAAGCAATCTGATACTTAACACAATAATCATTGAGGAGCACAGTTGCTTTCAAAAGCTCAGCAAATAGTTAAGGAATTAGGAATATTTTCAGTGTTTTTCTAGGTAAACCTTGGTGTTTTAAGATCCCACATTTCATGTACTTTATTCTTGATCTTTTCTAGCTACTCTTGTATTCTGTTCTTCAAAGCCATTAAATTTATTAGCAAGGCATTTCTCCTTTTCTGTACTTACACAGTCCTTTGTAATCGTACTGCTTCCCTCAGTATTGCCCAGGCTACGAAAGGGAGGAACCCCATGAAATTACTTAGTGAAGCTGGAAAGACCTTTGTCTTTGGTAACTGGAACTAACTTAAGTGTTTGACATATTTGTGTCTCAGCAGAAGGAAAGTTAAATGGTTAAAAGGCTGCTATCTTGTTTCCTGTGTGCATTATTTTACTCACAAGGTAATATTTTCCTTTGTAAACCAGCGCGTGCTCACCCACTTCCTATCTCTCTTAGTAGACAGAGCAGAGAGTCAACATCTTTCTGTCTTCTGTGGGTAAGTACTGAGCTTTCTACAAGGCCTCCTTTCATGAGATAATGTGGTGAAGTATCTGTAGCTCTTTCTGTCACCATAATCTGGAAGTTTTGCTTCCAAATTTGTTCAGCCATTTGGTTCTGCCTATGAAAAAGGTTTTCAGCTGTGACACACAGAGACTTTGTGTTACAGCCACTTGTTTAAAGCAGACTATCAAAAAGGAGGGTGCCTCAATAAGATGGGGTGTTTCCAGTTAAAGGATGAAGTAGGAGTGGGAGGGCCCATGAGCAGAAGGCACAGGCAGTTGATACCCTTCAACAGCCCCCAACATACCCAACTCAACCACCACAGCTACCTCCCTGGATAGTTTGTGCAGGTGTTGCAAAGCATGGCTGAGATCTGAGATACCTCTGCATCACTGGGTATGGCTGACTGCAGCAGCACCTCTGTGCTGATACAGACTATAGAAGGCAAAATAAATTTGCTGAAGGGCAGATGAAGAGTCCTAAAATGTTTGCTTTGCCCTTCTGTTGGGGTTTCTCACCTCTGGAAGTGAGGTTTGGCATAGCTCGTTTGCAAGAGCAAGTGAGGCTTAAATCACATTGTGCTCTCTGCATTCTTTCCAGCACAGAGGTGGCAGCCTCAGGGAAGGACAAGCAGATAGAGGGACATAGTATAGCCAGAAGCAATTTTTGAACTGTTGAAGGCCATGAAAAATCTTGCCTCTCTTCTGAATGTTAAATTTACCAAAAAGTTGCCTGATCACAAGTAAATCCCTGTGGAGCCACTGCAGTTGGCCTTCACCCTTTGGTTTAGAGTGGCTGGTCAGAATTGCCACTGCTGTCCTGGTAATGCAGCTTTTTATAAAGGTCCATGTCTCCTGGGAAGGGGTTTTATTCTCTGCTCAGCCTGTTAGTTGCACAGCTATGCAAGAAGGCAGGCCAACAAACAGCTATGATGTAGATGTATGGTTGCATCTGTTTAGTCTTCACGCTGCAGTGGTAATGTTCATGAGGGAGTATGAACCCACTCAGCAGATGCTGTTGTCTTTTAGAGAGAGTTAATGTTGGTGCCTTCTTTATTGCTTGTTTTGATCAGTGATTTCAGTAATAAAGAAGAAATCGGTGCTTACCTACAAGATTCTGCTGTAGAAGTATGAAAGATAAACAATAGACCTTTATGGGTAGTGACCTTTAATTTCCCTAATAAATGAAAATCAGTTGTATGCCTTACCAAAGGCAAACTAAGAGATTGCTACCAAAGGAAAGGACTCATATCCTTGCACTCCGGGGTGTGCAGACAACAGATGAGAGAGAACATGAGAATTCAAGTTGCTACTGGTGGGAATGGGGATCCATAGTGTGGGGCCAGGATGGGGTGAACATGTTGATTGCACCAGCAAGATGGAAGCACAGAGGTCAAATTGGTACAATTTTTTTGTGGAGGGAGGGGGATTTTTGGGCACCTCTTTTCTGTGAGTTGGCTCTTCTGACTTTCTGGCTCAGGGGTAGGATGGCAGTCAGAGGCAGCAGAGATTAAATTACAGCAACTTGGGATAGTGAAGTAGCATTTGACTGAATTCTGAGGCTGAAATTTTTATAGAGATCACAGCTGTCATTAAAACATCTGAACCTGGGGAAATGAAAATGATTTCTGTGTTGCTTAGTTTTTTTACAACAGGGAGTTTACTTCCTTACATCCAAAAAATAGACAAAGCCTCCCCCCTACTTTGAACAGCATATTTTTCATAGAATCATAGAATCATAGAATGGTTTGGGTTGGAAGGGACCTCTGGAGGTCATCTAGTCCAACCCCCCTGCACTGGGCAGGGACATCCCCAACTACATCAGCTTGCCCAGAGCCCTGTCAAGCCTCACCTTGAATGCCTCTAGGGATGGGGCCTCAACCACCTCCCTGGGCAACCTGTTCCAGTGTTCCACCACCCTTGTGGTGAGGAACTTCTTCCTAATGTCCAGTTTGAATCTACTCCTCTCCAATTTAAAACCATTGCCCCTTGTTCTTTCACTACAGGAAATAACATATTTCTTTCCACACAACCATATTTCTCAATGAATAGGTCTTCTCTTACAGATGCGATTTAAAGTTTACTATACAAAAGGTATGTCAAGGCATTTTCCCCTCTAACATTCATTATTAAATATAATTTAAATTGACTTGAGAAACCATTCTGTGAGATCTTCAGCACTGAAGACTTCTGTTTCTGGTTTGTTGGTTTTTTTTCCTGTTAAAGAGGGGAGATATCCCAAGTCATTCATGTGTTATAATAAGATGTTCATTCAATGATTTCAGGAGAGGAAGCACCCCCACTCCATGGTTTTGCTTTGATTAGCACCCATTGCAATGCTTCTGTGCGTGAATGCATTACATCTTCCTTCAGCCCTTGGGGTCTAATGCTGTTCAGGCAGTGCTGTAAGAAAGAAATGGACACTTTCTTTCAGTATATGCATTGAACTGGATGACAGTGATTTACAGCATGTCTTAGAAAAATCAAGAAGTTGGGAGGCTCTGTGGACTGCATTCATAAAACCACTGGACTGACAGTTCATGATTGTTCTGGGTGAGCCATTGCAATTCCAGGCATAATCTCTCCTGCTACTGATGCCATCCTGTGTGCTTTAACCAGATCTTCTCCTATGCAAAGCTTGCTTCTGTCTGTATTAGAAAGGAACCATGTGTTTGGGTTCAGGTTTCAATCTCCAGAAAGAAGGGAGTTAGTGCAGGGTATGGTGCTCATCTTGCCCTGCAGGGCTGAGCTCTGGGCCACTGCTTGGATCCAAGAGGGATGGGGAAGGCATGTATGTGTGTGCTTGTGGCTGGATGTGTAGGAAACGGGGATAGCCAGTGATTTTGTGTGAGGACTAATGCATATTTGTAACTCACTGCACATTGACTTTGAGATGTGCAGAAGAGTCTGGAGGCTTTTCCTTCAGAAGAGGTAACACAGCCAAATAAATGAGCAGTATGCTTCTGTATATACTTCAGCACATTCGGACAAGATGAATGAGTGAGGTGAGTTCAGGCATCTGCAGCAACTTCAGCCAGCTTAATCCACAAGAAATGATACAGAGCTTATATTACCTTGTTAGTGTCCTTTGGATTCTGTTTAAGTTCCTTTGTCTTACTTGTTTTTATATTAAATGTGATGCTGTATTTTGCAACTGTGGTGTTGGCCTATTCAGTGCATTTTTCTTGATCACAAGAACAGTGCTTGAGTTAAACATCTACACTGATGCGAGCTATATTTTGAGTTGATGACTGCTAAATAATTGAGGCTGTAGTTCTCTTCCAGTTAAGTTTGAATTATTCCACATTCTGCAAGACCATCTGTATGCTGAGCTTCAAGCTGAACTTAGTGTAGAATCTGTTTGATAGACCATAGTATTATTAGAGAAATTAAATGCTAGCAATAGGCTGTCAGCTTAATTATGGTAGACGGCTGCTCTTAAAAAACCCCATGAATTATTTTGGATGGAAGTGTCTGTGTGATAACCGTTTCTAACTTCTTGCAGTTCTTGAAGTCAGGGACCTGGGGGTGTTGATTGACAGCTGGCTAAACATGAGCCAGGAGTGTGCCCAGGTGGCCAAGAAGGCCAACAGCATCCTGGCCTGTATCAGGAACAGTGTTGTCAGCAGGAGCAGGGAGGTGATCATGCCCCTTTACTCAGCTTTGGTGAGGCTTCACCTCGAGTACCCCTCACTACAAGAGGGACATTGAGGTGCTGGAGAGGGTACAGAAGCTACTAAGCTGCTAAAGGGCTTAGAATATAAGCCTTATGAGGAAAGACTGAGGGATCTGGGCCTGTTTAGCCTGGAAAAGAGAAGGTTGAGGGGAGACCTCATTGCTCTCTATAACTACCTGAAGGGAGTTTGTAGAGAGGCAGGGACTGGTCTGTTCTCCCTAGTGGAGAGGGATAGGACAAGGGGAAATGGATGGAAATTGCACCAGGGGAGGTCAGGTTAGATATTAGGAGGAATTTCTTTCCTGAAAGGGTTGTCAGCCATTGGAACAGGCTGCCCAGGGAGGTGGTTGAGTCCCCATCCCTGGAGGTGTTTAAGAGACGGGTAGAGGTTGCATTGGGGGCATCATTTAGTAAGTTGATAGGGCTAGGACAAAGGCTGGACTCGATGATCTCCAAGGTCTCTTCCAGCTGTAACTGTTCTATATGTATCACTTAGTTAGCTGTGACTAGTGTTTTAAGGGTAACTAACAAATCCTACTAATTTTCTAAGAGATTTGATCAACTGAACCTCTTCAAACATCATAGTATTTTAAGAAAGTTTCTCCCATCATGAACAGAAAAACAGCCCACTATTACATGCCCAAGTATCTTCAGACCTTATCCAATGGGTTGCTTGAGGCAAGGCAAGAGACAGACTCCCAGTGCATCCCTTGAATGCAGTGTCTACTACTTTTATGTGGAGAACGCTGTCTGGATGGCACCAGGCAGCTATTTAGAAATCTAAAGTGACTGGGTTTGGGGTTTTTTTTGGTAGAAGTTACAGATGATTGAAAGAGATTTCAAGTGTGAAATTTCCACTTTTGATTGATACATAAGGTTTTTTTTCCTAGGTGCTGTTTTACTGCAGAGGACAAATTTAATAGAATGAAGAAACTACTAGGATGACTTTTCAGAACAGTCCAGCAGTGAAGTTCTGGTATTTGTCTGGGACTGCCTAACAGCTGTGGCTTCTAGGTAGGCACCAGCTAGTCACCCTATGTGGTGTGCTGAAGACGGGTGGATGCATATCTGCAGCTAGCCACCTGCTTCCTGCAGACCTGCACCACACTGCCATGAAGCAAGGTTGAGTACCACCCTCTGTCTTTGAGGCCAAGTTTGTTCTGCTTCAGGCACTGACTTACATAGTACACACTGTACTAAGGTACAGGTTTAGTGCATGCAGAGGGAATTGAGGAGCAGAAAAAGGGGCACATTTTTGGAGTATTCTGGTTTAACCTTCAGCTTCCCCTTGGGATGTGGGATTCCAGTCTAAATTCAGCAAATGCTACTTACATGGCTAAAAAAATCCACCAGCCCCCCCAAGAACTCCCAGAAAACACATACACAGAGAGAAAGGAGGGTAGAGTGAAGGAAAAAAAGCTTTTTGCCCCCAGTACAACACCTGTATCAAAAAACCCCAAGATTTGGAGCTCCAGTCTTTTCCAGCCAAGCAGAAAATGTATGTAAGCTTTACCTGTTCAACCCAGTTTGCTTTATATAGAATTTCTTCCTGCTGACCTTTCCCAGGTTGACATTTAGGTTTTTGGAAGGGTTTTATATCTCTTTGAATCTCTCACCTTTATCCTGCCTTCTTCTGTCACTTGTGTCACATGAAGCTGGTTAAACCAACACGGAGTGCTTTTTCATCTTCAAACTAATGCAGAAGGAAAAGTTGGAAGTCATGCAAAATGCTGTTATTCAGTTTGAAATTAGCAAAGACAAGGGCCTACAGGCCAGACTGTGTGGGAAACGATGACAACCTTGAAGACCAGGAAAAGATCAGGGTTTCCAGGTGGAAAATCCTTTCTCAATATGCCTGCTTTCTGGGGGAGCATGGCAGCTGAAGCTGCAGTGTTACTGATGTGGTTGTGTTCACTGATGCAGGATGAGGTAACATACTCAACTATATGATAGGGTACACCTAGACCCTCTCAGTGTTTTGGAGACTACAGAGAGATTCAGATCTTCAAGAATAAAAGCACTCCATTCAAGCAGAGTTAGTGCAGCCCAGACCCTCTATCTCATTTTCTACTAATAAAAAACCCTCTGACTTTTATGATAATTAACCAGAAACACTCTTGTATTATGCAGTTCCTCTTCCCCAGTCCTTTGGTGAATGTTTCCAGCTGCAGTTAGGAAACATTCACATCCAAATAAAGTCATCCCAAAGTGCTAAAATCTTGAAGAAATATTTCATTTTCTCCTTTTATAGTAGGAGGAGAAAATATGCTCTCAGTGGGAGGTTTCCCAGTGTGGGTGGCAACGGAGCACATTCTCAGCCAAGAGCAATTTTATGACCCCAGCTTTGCCCAAATAGGGAAAGGCTCCTTCTGAAGGGCTCTTTCAAAAGATCTATGGGAGATCTTTGTGTGTTTTTCTGTTTTGTTTTGGTTTTTAAATTGCATCTGATGTACCAGTAATAACCCCATTACCTCCTAGATTTCTCCTAGCCTAAAGAATTCTGTAGAACAGACCTACAGGGCCACATTCCAAGTAATATACCACTTCGTATTAGATGTATGCCCATATGGATCATTTACATCTCAGGCACTTATACACATTTTTATTATATTCTGTTCTTCATGAAACACCTGAAAGAAAATCCAAAAATGTCAACTGCTAGCATGATACGCAAAATCCGTACAAATGATGAATGTTGTGGTCTTGAGAAATCTGGCTTTATTTCACAGGCAGGGGCTATACTAAGTCTGACCTCACTGTGCAATGTGTATGGACAATTACCCATGAGACCCCTGTTCAGGTTCATGGCAATCTTGCCATTGATGCCAGTGGGGACTCTGTTGCACTACTGAGATGTAGCTTTCAGCATCAGTTAAAGTTGTGTTTTGGTTTTTGTTTGGTTTTGGTTTTTTTTGTCAGATATAAAATGCCTTCAAAAAGTTTTCACATCTGGCATGTGAATGTATGTATATCAGTCTTTTCTGGTAACTCTGGCTGGCTGCCAAAATTGCTGAATACAGCTACAGCCTTGTTTGAATTTGAACACATATCTTGTGTCCTCTGAGATGCTCCTAAATAAGTCAGAAGCAAATTGCAACAGTCAAGCTTGTATTTATCCACCTTTCTGAAAGCAATTCAAGTTCTTCAAGACTTCCCAGTACTCTGCTTGTGAGTTTTCTGTAGGGCTTCTTGGTGAAATCCTTTTTGCAGGGGTCAGAAAAATCTCTACACAGTGTAATTCTGAGGTAGTGCTATAGAATCATAGAATCACAGAACAGTTACAGCTGGAAGAGACCTTGAAGATCATCGAGTCCAGCCTTTGTCCTAGCCCTATCACCCCACTAAATGATGCCCCCAACACAACATCCAGCCATCTCTTAAACACCTCCAGGGACGGTGACTCAACCACCTCCCTGGGCAGCCTGTTCCAATGGCTGACAACCCTTTCAGGAAAGAAATTCCTCCTAATATCTAACCCGAACCTCCCCTGGCGCAGTTTCCTTCCATTTTCCCTCGTCCTATCACTCTCTACCAGGGAGAACAGACCAATTCCTGCCTCCCTACAACCTCCCTTCAGGTAGTTAATAGAGAGCAATGAGGTCTCCCATCAGTCTCCTCTTTTCTAGACTAAGACAAGTAAAAGACAAGTATCTTCACAAAACACATTTTAGTAGGGGGCACTGCTTTTACTGCAAAGCTGCACTTCATTGTTTTTAAATTTTTTTACTGGCACAATAAATTGATGGCTTAGGGTAGATGGCCAACAAGAAAGAGACCTATTGACCTATCAAGAGTCCCTGGCCTGCCTGACTTTCCCTTCTGCAGCAGCTGCCTGGAACATTCAACTTCAGTGGATCAGGACACTGGAAGAACAGTATGAACTACCTGACTGGTCTTTGTGCATTTTGGACAGAGAGTGAGGACCACATCCTATCACTAGGATAAGTCTCTGTCATTATCTTGACATGCAGTAGCTTACTTTATTCCACACAATACGGATGTATTGTAGCAAAAATCTATAGGTTAGTGAATACATTTCAGAGTTGATGCTTGCTGATATACATGTTCCTCTCTGCAGCAGTCTTTGAAAAAAAGACTTGTAAGTGGGGCATAGGGTTTTTCCTAGTTTCTAATCAAATGCATATTCAGCCAGAACAAGAAAGTGTCTCTTTACTTGGTGGATATTTATTGTGGCTATCTTCAAGCACCTAGAATCAGCTTAAAATTACTGAGGTTCCTTAAGGCATTTTGCTCTTTGGTCAAATTGGTTGAATTTAGCCTGTGGGTTTAAGAAACCCCTAGCACATACACACTCACATATAGAGTGTAATTGCACTAGCTGTGTTTCCAGAAAAAATTTGGCTAGAAGGGTCAAGTTATGTTTAGCCCTGAGGTCAAACATCACAGACAGGAAAATGGGCCTTTGTTCTTGGTTTAGTTCTAAATGAAAAATATTTATTTCTGACTTCTAACAGTTCCTAACACTTCTTGTTCCCCTACTTTATTTAAGAATTTCTGCAATTAGAAGAAAATGAATAATGCAAAAAAAGATTTGCAAATTAATGGGCTGACTTTATGGTGCTAAAATGAGGCTACATTATGAATTATTCATGTATACCTGGATGAACACTAACTTCTCTTAACATGTTTGTAAAGTCCAGGAGATTCAGTTTCCTTCCTCACTGAAATAGACTTGTTCGGTAGTCAAAAACAAAAGCAGCAAGATTGCATGAGAGTAACAAAAAAACTCAGATGAAATAGGTTATTTGAGTCACAGTCATTAAATAAATATGTAGAAACACAATGATTTGTTTTAAATGTAAACTAAATTTGAAGGAAAAAAAATAGCCTAATTATTATACAAGTCAGCACGAATGTTAGTCTTTGTGGAAACGAAAGGGTGTTAGATACTGTCGTGAGCTATTTGTTCAGAAACTTATGTTACAAGATGTTTAAAAAGATTCAGCCTATCTTATAAAAGGGTGGAAAAATTATTCCTGACGTAAGCAGCCAGAGACTTGCCACTGAGAAATTTAAAGTAGGTTATTAAACTTGGTGAATAGTCCTCATGCTGAAGAAGCTTTTGCCTGAAGCATGTGGCCAATATGAAGCATGACAATTTTCAGGAAATTAAGGATCATTTGGGAATAACTATGGGATAGAAAGGAATACCATACGCCCAGTAATAAGTAAGTGTGTCATACATAACAGAGAGCACAGTTAGTTAAGTGAAACAAACAGGTTTGGGATTCAAAGTGCCCCGCAGACAGTATCTACTCAGTATTCAGCTTCTGCAGCTTACCATGTTGTCTTTGACTGGAGGCTTCACAATCATGGCAAGACCTGAGTTGACATACTTAGTATAGACTTCTATCCTACAAATTTAAAAGGGAAAATGTTCAGCACTACTGGAACATGACACATGAATGTAGATTTACTGACAGACCATCTTTATGTTTATAGGTAGCAGGAACATCCTGTTAGTCATCAGTTGATCCAGAGGTCCCTACCTGAGCTACTGCCCTAGTTAGTGCTCCCTTTCAGGGCTCTAGGCCTGAGTGACATGGTGATACTCTTTCTGTGAACAGCTGGAGGAGGCAAAGGGCCTAAAAGTTTCTCCTGGTTTGCTTTGCCCGTATGTGGAGGACTCTTGAGTTTATTTGTAGAGAAGAAAGTGAGCTCAAATCCTATTGCCTTGCAAATCATTCTTTAAGTTGCTCCTGTTTAAAGACAGATCATCCTTACAGTCCTTTGGGTAGCCTCTGTGGATGCTGAGCTTGTTCAAACTAGCTTCCTGAGAAGCTGAAAACCCCATATTTACTATGAGTTTTCTCTCCAGTAAGTGTCCCCACTTTTATCTCATGTAATTCCTTCATCTGGGGCAAGTAACTCTCAGCTGCTATTGCTAGTGCTAATGAACTGACCATTTTGACTGATAAACTGGGATAAAGAACACAGACGATTCTTGGGGTGCAGACTAAAAATGTGCTTCACTCAGTCACAGTATCACAGTATGTCAGGGGATTGAAGGGACCTAGAAAGATCATTTAGTCCAACCCCCCTGCCAGAGCAGGATCACCTAGA
>VWZO01012423.1:13314-114063 GCA_013396975.1 Bucco capensis
CTGGTGTGCCAGCCACTCCTCCAAGCTTGGTATCATCTGCAAACTTGCTGAGGGAACACTCTACTCAAGACTTTCTTCATGCTGGTAAAGATGAAGGAAAAGAAAGGGCATGAGGTTAAGTGCTGCTCTAATTTCAGGTTCTATTTAAAAATAAATGTTTTTCATCAGTAAGCATTGTACTATTTCACCAGTTATATACACAGTTAGAGCATCCCAGGCTTCTGTCAGTGCTGAAGTCCCTGTTTGCCAGGTGCTGGGCAGTGGATGCCAAATTGTTTATAGCCTAACAAAGCCAAGATATTATGAATGGACAAAGCAAACTACTGAAAAGAAAGCAGAAGCATGAATGGAAGAAGTAGCCATGGGAACAGATGTTTGGTTGCAGGCCACAAGCAAATGTAACTAAGAGCTTTGAACGATTTGTAGTATTTGCATGCAAGTATCACCTCTCTAGCTTGCTTTACTCACTTCCTCCCTCAATGTCAGTGTGGACATTCAGGTGGAATTTTGTATAAAAGGAGTTAAGTATTATAAATTGGTTACCTCTGGGAGACTCTTACATCTGCTTTCACAAATAGTTATTGACAGAAGGGCATTTTCCAAGTGGAGAGAATTTGACTGATGCCAAGTTCTTGCTCTGTCAACATCGTGTATTTGAACAGCAGCTGCTGGTTGTATTTGAGTCTGGAAGGAGGGGAGAGATGCAGTATCAGCTCTTGACTGCAAACAGCTGAGAAAAGCAATAATTTCTAAATTACTCTCAAATTTGATGGCCTTGCGTTAGAGACACTAAGTCTTTCTGAAATATCTCTGTGCCTTTTTTCTGTTTTGTTATACTAACCCATTGCTGAGACACTGGGCATGGCTTCCTCCTCTCTTCCTTTCTCTCATGATGTTTGTCAGTGCTTTTGCAGCCTCTGGCAGCTTCCCAGCCAGAGCAGATTCCCTGCCAACAGAATCTCCTCATGGCTTATTTTATAAAGGGCTGATTGCTTTGATGGATGATAAGGCTAAAGAGAAAGAAGGAACAAGAGATTTAATTTTTTTTTTTTTTTGAAAAAGGAAGAAAAGCCCTCTCCCTTGCTTCTGAAAGACACATTGTAAATAGAGTCAGTCCAAACCTTGCAAGTTTTTGTCATGAGGGAGACCACTGGATGAAAGCTGTTCCTGAGGTGCTCTGTATGTGATCCTGGGGGTGGGATGTAGAAAGATTAAGGCAGGAAAGGTTAGGAAATTTAAAGGAAAAGAAATTAAAATCTTAGGCTATAGAAAAAATGCACTAAGTAGTGGAGAGAAGAGGAAAATAAGGGAGAAGACTGGAACAAAGAAGGAGAGAAGTGAGAAAGAAGAGGAGATGGAGAGGGAGAAAGAGAGAGAGGGAAAAATGAACTGAAAGCAGAATAGAAAAGCTGAAGAGATGTTATGGAAGAAAGCAAGGCTGGTAGGTATGTAGCCGTGTGTGCACACTCGATAGAGGAAGAAGGAAGAGCTGAAACAAAAAACCAAGAAATCTTAAAATCAGGCAATAAAAGAATGAATCCAACATGAAATTAAACATCAGCTGAGAGAGGAAACATCAAAAAGACTAACAAAGGACTAACTCCCTTGTTCCAACATCTACCATCCCTGGAAAATTTACTTACAGTAATAACTTGTGGACATCACCACAGCATCCATCTTTCCCTGCCAAATTTTCTTTAGATAGGAGTGAGATGTCATTACTACTAGGGCTGGCTATGCAGAAACAACGAGCTTCAAGGCAACTTTTTAAACCTGCTTTCATTCTGTATATATTGGGAAACAAAATGTTTTGACTGTGTTTGAAAATTCATAATTGTTATAATTGCATATAGTTTTATGCCAAAATTCCAGCTTTTGGACACAAGAATGTATTTATCCAGTTAGGGATGAAGGAGACCTGGGTACCAGTCTTGCTTTCTGATACCATTTGGAGCTTTTAAATTCTGTATTAATCAGAGCAGGTATGTGCTAATCCCCTGGGGGTAAGAAACTTTCTCTTTTCCTTTACCCCAACTTTGATGAAAGCAACAGGTTTCTGCACCTTATTGAGAAAATCTTTTTTCCTTCCCCCCCTCCCTCCAATCCTCTGACTACATCTGATGATGATTTGCATCTCAAGATCTGTTCTAGAGAACCTGTTGGCAACTTAAGATTTGACACTTTAATAATTATGTTGTTTATCAGCTATTCACATCTTAAGCACTCCAGTGCACTGTGAACATTTTCTGTGGACTATTTTTCACATCCTCTGGCTGTATGGGGTAAAAACATAAAATTATATATTCCCTCAGTGTGTGTATATGATCTTTCAACAGCATTAATATGTCAACTCATTTCTTTGTTCATTCCAACAAAACCACGCGTATGAGTGTGATTAGTCAGGAGCTTGCGAATGGCAGCTTAAGGGATAGACCTCTACAGATGTCTGGGCAGAAGCAATCCTCTCCTATGTGCTTGTGTAAAGCTTTCTTTGGTCCCAGTTTAGCCTAGCTTGTTATGTACACTGCATTCACACTGCCGTTTCCAGAGGCAATGTACAGCCTATTAACGGCTACTTTGTTAAGCTTGCTTGCTTGCTTATTTATTTATTATTTTCAGTAGATGAGGACTGCAGGACTGTCATTAATTCAGGGTAACTCCAAGTTTCTAGCGATAGAGGTAATTCTGCTTTCTGGACACCTTTTCCCTCTGCGTCTGTAGGTCTTGGTGGTATTCCCATCCCATTTACATTTACTGTGATAGCACAGACAATTGCTCTCTAAAAATGATGCAGAAAGTCTTCTCTATTTCACTTTTATGTTCCCTCTTTCTTTGATATTGCTTGTTGTGTTCTCTTTTTCTACAACCAGTGGCATTGCCTATCTGCCTACTGCAGGCTGTGCTGTAGAGGTTGGCACTGGCTCTGCTGCTTGTTGGCAGCCAGCAGGAATGGCTGTGGGCCTTTCTCTGCTGGAGATGGCTGGCTGCAGCACCAGAAGGGATGTGGACATGGATGCCCTCTAGGTGACTGGAGGCTAGCCTGAAAAAGAATGTTTCTACAGAAGAGACAAACATAAGGTGTTTTTTTCCCCTCTCCAACAACAGGTTGCAAGATGTGCTTTAAGGTATAGTGACAATCTGAATTCTTTTGCTGAATAGCAAAATCTCCCAATTGTTGTTGTTCTTTTGGTTTTGTTTTTGGGATATTTTTGTTGGCTACTGGTTACCCTGTCTGTTACAGTGATTAGCTAATGTGTTTATACATCAGCCTGGTTTGACTCTTTTAACCTCCTGCCGTTAGGGTTTTGTCCTTGCTTTTGTCTTTGATCTACTCAAGTTTGCAAATTAGTTTCTTTGGGACACAGAGGGGACTTCTGAGGTTTAAGAGGCAGTTATCTGCTTAGCTGCCATTGAGGTTTTGTGGGTCATAGGCACTGGTCTGGGTTCTGGGCCTTTCAAAACAAGCCCCTGGTTTCTGGTGAAAGTGGCAGGTGCTCACAATTTTGTGCTGGAGGGTAGTTATTCCAGTCTGTTGTCTGAGTTCCATATGCATGCATATCCTTCCCACCACTGCCTGGATCCAGCAAGAATTGTCTTGGGGATCATGAAGACTTCAGTTTCAAAAGAGCTTGGTGTGACCAGCTGGTTTGACATCCTGTATTTCGGGCTTTCTCCTACAGAGCAAACCTAATGGTCATGAAAAAAAAGTGAAATTCATTGCATTTTGCCCATGCTTATTTTGCAGATCTTTGGTTCTTCTATCAATAAAAAAGAGATTAAACTTCCTCACTTGCTTACTACGTAGTTAAACATTATAGAGTCCATTGGCTGCAGCTGAAGGTTTCCTCAGTTACATGGGACTTCTACTAATAGAACTCAAACTAAACAGTAGTCATTGGACTAAATCAGACATCCCAGTAAATAGCTTTCATCTGTGGCTTGATTGCTTACAGCCATGCACATTGCTTTCTGTGAGTGTCATTTTTTAAAATGAAAAATGTCTTTCTTTTTTTCTGTAGGTCCTTTCATAATAAAAGACCTCAAGTATTTTTTGAAGCCTCCTTCAGGAAATAAATGGGGAAACAGGGAGAATTATTGTTATCTCCTCTTGCTCTCCAAAATCTGGCCTTGCCTGAACTCAGCAGTCAGTGTATATCCAAGCTTCAGGGAAGCAGAAAGTATTCAAGTTTGAGGAATAATAGCCTTAAAAAATTCAGAGTGCTAAATATTGAATGATTAGCTGAATGAAATTTCCCGACATACAGGACAGGAACATTAGCCAAACCTCCTAAAGGAAAAGAAGCTTATGCTGCTATATTGTCTTACTAGGCTGCCTTTCCCTCCTCCTCCCCCAGGTGTAATTTTGGAGCCTAGTGGTCACTTAAGCAGAGGTGCAGTGTTTCAAAACATGTGGAGTTGTTCTAAGTTTTGTGAAGGTAGTTGGCTGGAGGGGAGGAATGAAGAGACTCTGCAGGAGCACAATGGCTTCCCTGTGCAGTGCACAGGACTCAAACTCCTTGCTGCCTTTCGTTCAGCTGCCAGAGAGGAACAGGGTGAAGTGGGAAGATGTGGAGACTGCCAGGAGGGTGTGAGTAGGCTCCAGGGGTCATTATAATAAGGGACACCACAGACTGGAGGTGGTATGCTGGGACCAGGAGGTCATGAGGACTGCAGGACATCAACCAGCAGGAAACCAGCTTCATTAATCTTGTTGGAATTGGGACAACTTGTCAATGCTGTGTGGAGGAAGGGAGATGGAGAATGAATCTCTCTGCATTTATGTGGACAATTTTAATGTTTGGTTCAACACTCAAGAATACAAAATAATACTTTGGTTCTCTACAGTCCTTTCCCCTGGTTCTGCTAATAAAGTGTATGAGGAAGAAAGAGGGCCATTAAAACAGAGCAGGTAGAGCTTGGCAAGCACAACCTCAGGAAACTGCCTCAGGATCTTTTTTTTTTCTTTTTTTCTTTCCTCCCAGTGGAAGAAGGTGAGATACTGCTGCCCAGCAGGAACAAGGTGTCTTCCAATTACAGTTCTCCTGCAGAAGCTCTGCCTGGTGCTGTTTAGTTTGTTATCTTCCTTGTGAAGGTTGTGAGAACGGAATAAAAAATACCAGGCGAGCTGTGCTTTAAGGGATAACCTCTATGGTATCTCTCCTAGTGCATCAGAAATGTGCAAATAGAAAATGACATCCACCTTTTCCTTTTTTTCTTTTCGTGTTGCAGTACAGTTTCTCCCCTGCCTGACATACTGATTTGCTAGAGAATCCTGCTGCCAAGCCTTTAAATCAACAGGAGAGTAGCCTAGAAGTTGTGATTTAAGTTTAAATTGTGGTTGTGTTCTTTTGTGCTTGTGCTCTTATTTCTGAACCCAGGAGGTACAGCCAAGCTTGCCTGTGCTATGAAGAGAGCTATGAACTTTTAAAAAATGTCCAATTCAGACAGAATTATAAAATGTTTGGGGAAGGAGCTAAGGAAAATGGCAGATTTAACACAGAAACCCAGGGGTGATTTAATCCATAAAGATGTTGAAAGGTCATTGTAGCAGGGACTTTAGTGCTTTTGGAAGATAACATTGGTGATGTGGAGCCTGACCCAAGGTTCATCTAGCCCAGAGTGCTGTTTCTAACAGTGTTCGTAGGTGAAGACCTACAGAAAAGTCTGAACAAGACAAGTATCTTTGATTTTTGATGCTCTTCCAGCCTTCACCTTTTTGAGCTCAAAGACTTCAAAGCTAGATATGGTCCCTGGGCAGTTCCTCTCTGTGAGAGTATGTCCAGCCTTCCCTTGAAGCCACAGAAATTTACATCACTTGCAGTGCCCTTTGTCAGGTTGTTCCTGCTGCCCTTTTTTGCTGTTGTTTTGAACTTGGCTCCTACGAGCTTCAGTTGACACCCCTCTAATACTGGTGGTGTTAGAGAAGAGAACAACCCACCCTCCCCACACTCAGTCACAGTTGTGCAGACATTTCTTGTATACCCAGAAGCCACCTCTTTCTAGTGATTTTATAAAAATTGGTGTCACTTGCACCCATAGTGGTGATTGAATGTTGCAAAGCATCCTGCAGCTGAAGAGATGAGACCATCTCCAGGAGCTCAGCACTCTGTTGGTGTCCTGCCTTCTTCCCTGGCCAGTCTACAGGAACAGATCACACAGTTCTTAAGTGAAAAACTGTGTGCTCAGAGAGGACTTTACAAGCACATTGTACAGCATCTTCTGTCTTAAAGCCTAGACAGGGAACACAGGCTGGACACTCACATGGGAGGGGAGGTGTTCAATCCCTACTGAGCTGCAGCTTAGTCTCTCTCTGCCTTTCTCCCCTGTGTGTTAGGGGTGTAGTGATATTTTCCTAGCTCACAGTGTTAGGGTTGGGTAAATAGACTGCAAACAGTGAGGACCTTATTTACCACTGGAATTTGGTGCCACAGCAGAGCAAAAAGTAGGTGGAAGAGTACACATACAGCACCAGTGAAGCATCACTAACCTTGTGAGACAGAGCAAGAGCTAATGTGCAAGGAATGTGTTATGGGGAGGGAGCGGGAAAGCCCTGGCTAAGCACAGCAGGGTCAGCCTCTCATGGAAAAGGCACCAGTTTCCCTTGTCAAAACACTGCCTTAGGCAGTACTTTTCAAACAGGGCGATTTTTGTCTGACTTGACTCCTTGTATGTGTACTCTTGAGTCCTGCTTACAACTGTAAGCCTGTATCTTCAGACATGTCAGTGATCAGAAGGAAGTTCTTCACGGTCTGGAGGTGAAAGTGGAATGGCAGAAAAGGCCAGATCTTGTGAAACACAGACAAGTACATCTGGACTGCCACAGACAGTGGCACATTAACTGTGTCTGTAAACATTAGTTAAAACTGGTTGGAGTACAGTTATTCCTTATCTTGAACTACACCCCTCATTTAAACTTCCACGCGGAAACTACTTTCAGTTGGATAGTGATTTGAAGAAAAAAATAATTGTTTTGCTCAATATTATGAAAGATAGCACAGACTGTCTGAGGCACAATGAAGTGTGTGCTCTAGCCTACTTTGTGGATTATGCATTAGTCCAGCCACACCTCATAGAGGTATTTGCATGAATAATTAACTCATTTCCTGCAAATCAAATTACTTTGAATTTAAAATGACTTTACAATTACTGATCCATACTTGTTAGTGAGAGACCAATGTTTTTACTATGCCACATTTAGAAAACGACAGGGGCTGTTGACCCTTTCAAGAGAGCAATTATTTCTGAAATGCATATTCAGAGAAGCACAGTGTGTGCAGGGATCCCAACCTTATTTGCTTTACACTGCTAACTACCACTGGAGCTGGTGACGCTGCTTTCACAAGTAAGATAGGTTAATTTGCTTCTTAAACTCTGTAAGTAGAAGAACGTAAAATGTCCATAAAATGTCCTATATTAGTATCACATTTCAATGACAGTTGTATGAGCTTCTGTACAGAGGGGTTTTCTTTGTTTTGTTTTTAAAGTGTCCAGTAAGGTTGTTTAGGGCTCTTCATGGCAGGCTGTATAACTGTATATGCAATTGTGCATATAACTGTAAATGAAAATAACCCTTCACTTTTAGAATCCACTTAAATTGCTAATGAGGATGTTACACTTGTATTAGAGAATGGTATTTCCTAAAAATGTTCTCTGAAAATCTACAGACACTGAATTTCCTCATGCCTTGTTTTAGAGGATGATCAGAGAAATTGTCTATCTCTTTATCTACCTGAAACACAAGCAAATAATAAAAGGGATTATTTTAAAGTGATGAAGCTAAGACATCATATTTTTAAGTCATACTATGGGCACTTTGGCTAGTATTCCACATGAATGCATTGAAGAAAATAGAGTTATTCATGTTTCTTAATTCCTGCAAACCAGATTTTACATGTAACTTAAAGGACTTCCTGAATATCTAGCATGATTTCAGAGTCAAAGCATTGTTATGAATGTCTGCCTGAAGAACACTATGTGTTGTTAACCATTAATAGGAGTTAGTGAATCTTGATTGATTCAGTGGCCAAGAAATATTTGATGTTCAAGATCGTAAAATATTATAAGAACAGACATTAGTTTTACTATCTGCTGCCTAGGTAAGATATAAATTTGGTTACAAGGAATAATAAAATAACTTTTTTTCCATATTATATAAAAACATGATATTGTGCAGCTAACCTGGACTGACAAGAGCAATGAAGCATACAGCTGAGATTCTTACTACTTTTAATCTTGCTGTGCATGGAGGTAGTGCAAAACACTACTCCATAATAGCAATAATACTCTGGAAATAATGAGACCAATATAATTGTAAACCAGGGGACCGGAAGGAGGAGAGCATAACATGTTTCTTGTCAGATTTATTGGCAGAATGTTAGAATAATCCCTCCTGAAACTGATAGAGGTCCCCAGGTAAAAAGTAACAAGAGAATTTACCTTAAATTTGCCTCACCTCACCCCAAATGTCACTGTTAATATACCCTATTGAGTTATGGAATGGATTTAATTGGGGAACTGATGAGAGAAGAGGCATTTTATTAGTGCTGACTTGCTTCTTTTGCTTGGAAGAGGTCTTCTGCCAGACGGTGCAGCCCTGGATAACATGTGGTGCTTCCTGGACGGAGTCCATGATATGGGCAGTGACTGCTGAAGGTGAGATCCACTGCCAGCACCCAGGCAGCTCAGCTTAGGATCTCACTGACTCTTGTGCCCTAATTTGAAGGGAGGGCAATATTTATGCTGTTGGAGAGTATTTGGATATGTGATGGAGACTGAATATGAAAATGTGTTACCGAGTTGGATGGTAGGAATAGAAGGAGAGGTGAGAGGTGGGGGATTGAAGCAAGAGGAAGATAAGAGAAGCAGGTTGGTATGGGGAAATGGAAAAGCCGAGCAGGCAGACAGTAAATGAACTGCTTTCTGCTAGGCAGCTCTCAAAAGAGGACATTGGGGAAGAGAAACTTGTCTCTGGGAGGCCTGAACTTACTGCTTTCCCCTGGGCTGTGTAGTAAGCTTGTGCCAGCATGTGGTCAGTGTGTCTCCAGGAGGATTTGAAACAAGTATAATGAACAGTATGGAAAAGAAACCTTCTGTTATGCCACTAGCATAAGAAGCTCACCAATGAATGTGTCATAGTAATTCAAGCCTTTACCTTCTGAAAGGACTACTGACACCTTTTCAGAGACCACAGTTTTCTGCAGGAACCACTGCTATGACAGGACCTGATTTTGAGGGAGATGAGAATTTAGTATCATTTGAGGCATTTTGTGCCATCACTGCCAGGGTGCTGGAACAGCTGGACAATTGCTTGGATCTGTCAGTCTGGTGTCTGTTCAGAGGATTATCATACAGTTTTGCTGGACAGTTATTTCCCTGAACTTTCTCTGATTGGAATAATTCCTAAGCAGAAACCAAACAGGACAGTGCTATACAGTATGTTTTGACTGTTAAATGGTTAATAACAGAGCTCCTGTTGTGATTCAGTCATGCTAGTAGCATAATGCCAGCTTCTGTCCTCATCTGACACTTTCCTACTGCTTGGAAGGAACCGCTGGGGAAATATGCTTTCACAGATTGTTAGTTGTACAGCCACATCCCTCAGAACCTTGTATAATAAGGCATCATCTAAGGAAGGGGAAATAACCATGTGCAGGTCACATACTAGCACTATTTTTGCTTTCAGCACAATTTCAAAGGCAGCTGACACTGGATATGAGGTACTACTTAGGGGTCATTTCAGTTAACAACAGGACCAGGACAGGGTCCCTGCTTGGTTTCATAGATAAAGCTCTGCTACTTTTTCATTTACTGGGAAGAACCTGACTAAAATGAGCAATTTGGTTCTTAAGGTACTAAAATCCACTGGCAAATGGCTAAAGCAGGATCCTCTCTGAGTATGTACCTGGTGGCAAAGCATGTTACACAATGACAGACTACCTACCTCACAGTTAGCAGGGACAGGGGCAATCCATAGCACAGAGAAAGCAGTATACAGGTCCTAATTATTTTTTAATTTTGGAGTGAAATCATGCTGAAAAGCAAACAATTGCAGTCAATATTGAAAATGAGCTTACTTATCTTTTTTGATATGGAAGATGCTCCAGCATTGATTAACTGTAATGGACTGCAGTGCACTGATTGCAAGGTAAGATATGATTGATCGCTGGTGAGAAGACACTTGGTCTTAGGGCAGCACCTTCTCAATCTTTAAAAGTGTCAGCCATACATTAAGAGCTGTCCCAAACTGAATTTATTTCAGTAAACTGCAGTTAACTGGGACTGTTGTTGCTAGAAGATAATCTGAGAACAACACAGAGGTCAGCAGCCTCTTCTGTCACTACTGACACATGGCAAGGTGAGAGTAAGGATGCTGGCAGAATGCCTGGATCTCTGAGTTTACTCAGTCATGGTGCACAACATATTTTTTAGAAATATCCATTCATAAATTCAGTAAAATAACCTCTGTGGAGTCTGAGCCTCCTCTCCCTTGTACCAATGCCTGCAGCCATAATTCATCTGTGGTGAGGCAACATGAGATCCTTCAGATAACACTGATCATTACAACCCTTTGTGAACTTTTCCCCTGGTGCCAAGGATCATGTTCCTATTTTAGAAGGAAGAAGATAAAGTTTTGGTTTGTTTTGTTTTGTTTTCCCGATCAGAAAGTAGATCTTTTCAAATGGCTGTCATGGCCTGAGCTTTTATATAGTTTCAGTGAGACAACAAAGGAAAGAGTTTCACAGTGGAATGCAGAGTGGGTTTCTCCTATATAATTAGTCCGAGCTTTTTGAAGAATTTAGGTCCTAGACATCCCAAGGAAAAATTTCAACTGAGCCCATTTCCAAGCTCTGTATGCTTAAACCAGATCAAAGCCCACTGGAGAAACCACATGTAAAGTCCACTGGCTGGTGGAGTAGCAAACCTCACACAGTTTAATCATGCCACGTAGTTGTATTTTTCAAGCGGTCCACTTATACCCAGTTTCATTTCAGAGAGTGACTGTCTGTAACTAAGTGTTAGCCGACTAGAGCAAATTGCTTGAACAGTGCTGGGATATTCAACTAAGTGTTATTTTTGGAAACGCTGCCTTTTTGCAGACCAGCCAGGGAAAGCTACAGCTTCTTTATCTAGGAAGGAAGATGATATATGTTAATCACTCCTTGGCAACCTGGCAGGTGGTGGACTGCAATCCAAGAGGAGCAATTTGCTGATTATCTGATGTAACAGGTTATGAAATCAATATTTACACACAGGGTGAAAGAAACAGTAGAGCTGGGCAAGAGATCTGCAGCTCCTGAAGCCTTAGATCAGTGATTTAGGAGAAAAAAATATTTTCCTTTCTGGACTTTCTGGGAAAAGAGTGAAAATATCTCTATCAGGTTCTTTGTGGTGGTCCTTTAAATTCTTGGTGAGCTTGGGATTGCTCTTTAAAAGGGTGACTTGAGATGAGGAGATCTGTAATACTGAGTCCCTGGGCATTTGACTTTCCAGCCTCAGGGCCCATGTGGAGCATGCTGATCCAACCACTCAGCTATCCCACCCTCCCCAGATACTAAGACATTTCACATTATCAGACACTCTAAAAATGTCTCCCACAGTGTCTGATGCCTCTGTGCTTTACCTGAGTCAGTGTATGTGCTTGATCTGTACTCTATGTATGTATGGGCATGGCCATCTTCACTTCCCAGCTTCCCTTTGCCAGGAACAAATGTTGGAACAGCAGAAATACTGGAAACGGCATCCTTGCTGATGCAGCTGAAGCACAGTCATGAATGCTTGGCCACTGATGCTACTGATCAGAAGGGAAGAAGGGTTTTTCTTGGACACATTTCCATGTGGCTGCAAGGGCCCCTTAGGGAGAGCAGAGAAAGGGATATGTGTGCTGTTAGGCTGGGTGAGGAGCCTGTGTGGCCAATTCATGGTTCAAGCAACACTGCAGACAGCAAGGTAGCCCCTGTGAAGGATATAAGTTGAAGAGGGATTGGAGCTAGGGATGGGTAGACTCACCTGATAGAATACAGAAGGCTGCAGATGCCTTCAGTGGTAAGGACAGGGTTCAGCCTTGTGACGGATTTCCTCAGGAAGCTGGAAGATGAAACTCATCAAAGCATGTAAAGAAGAAAGAAAACAAACAAACCAAAACAAACCCCAAATCCTTTGAACACTGCTGTTTATGATTACATAGGAATTCAAGGCTTCCTTCATATCCATATCTAGAAACTGTTTTCCTAGATTAAGTTTTTAACAGCTCAGATGTAATCAGCTAAGAAAATCTTCAAATAAGCTAGCTGTTTTGATTTGGTGCAAATAAGAAGTGAAGTAATACAAATAGCTATTCCAGGAATAGCTGAGGCTTTGAAATGCTGATTTTAATGCTACATGCTGCCATTCAACTGTCCTGTTATAACAGTATGGAATGAAAAACAATTTCCCTCCCTGTAAACACACACAAGAAAGTATATTAGCAATTGGAAATAAAAAAAGATAGTTTAATTTTTTTAGCTTTTATTGTATTTTTTATTCTTTTCCCCCTTCTTTGCATCAAGAAGAAAATAGCAATGTCTGTTACATCAGTTACAAATGATATCCAGTTATCATGTCTCTGCTGTTGTTACTTGACTTCACATCATCATTTGAAAAGTCTGATCATATGTGACACTGCTATGAATTCACTGTAAACACTTGCTCTCCTGCACCATGAACTGATGAGGAAGAGAAATCCAGGATGATGCCTTCTCTGCAATCAGAAGCCAAGGCAGAGCACACACAGGCTCTGTGTATCTGGAGATGAAGGCTGGAGAGCTGCAGAGGTGCCAGCACAGGAAGCTGTTGGAATACTTCCTGGGTTATGGGTAAGTTGGTACCTCATGCATCTGATATTGTGAAAACTGTGTGGCTCTGATAATGGAGCTAGTTCAAGTCTACCTATACACATACTTTGGCCCCACACCTTGGGGCAGTATGGAGATACAGAATCTACCTTTCAATTTCCTGCTTCTGCATTTTGCTTCTGCCTTCCCCTCTTTGGCCTGATATGCAGAGAATCAATTTGCTATGATATTTTATCTGGAAGGGGCTACTCTCAGCTTGCCGGTTACTGGGAGGAGGCCAATGCTACCTCTCCTTCCTCATCCCTAAATACTGCTACTCTGAAGAGGTTATAACAGCCTCTATTAGGCTGTGCTCTCCCCCCTACCAAAGTGGCTAATCAGAAGTGGTCTTTTATTTTTTTCTTACTTTCCCTCATGGGCTTGTATCAAAGGTAACTCACAGAATAAACCAGATTTTAACATAGTCTGTTATGAGTCTATGCCTAAAAGTGGTTATAGAAAAACAATATCTATTTCTTTATGTATTTATGCATCCTCATAGTTAGGATAAATAACTTTCAAGGCTGGTGGTTTTTTGTGTAAGTTCAGTGATGTTTTCAGGATCTCCATTTCAGTGTGCTCCTGAAAACTCACCCATGTAGCTTTACTTCTGTGAGTAGCACTGTTAATGACTACCAGACTCCTGCCATGGGTAAAGTCACTCCTACATGTTCATGGTGGTAACATTGGTACAGCAGTAGCAAATAACTCCTTCTTGTATGCATCTGGGAGTAAATTAATCTCTGGGTTAAAATGTAAGTTATATTCTGAAATCAAATATGTTTAAGACCACTGTTGTCCCATTGAGCATGACTAATGGTTTATCTGGTACCACAGATCCTTGTAAATGGATTATTCTATTTAGAAAGATACTAATGAATGATGCTCTCTGTTGCTAGGTTATTCCTTCTGCCCTGTAATATACAAATACAACTGAAGGGTGGTATACTGAGGACACATTGAAAGAATTGCTTTATTGCATTGTGCATTGTGGTCTTGTGTTTGTGTTGTTATGGGATGTAATTTTATTACTCACTGTACTGTTAGATTTCAAAAGGCTAGTTCATAAGCAGTAATAGCATTTGTAGCAATCCAAGCTAAGTTAATGAAAAAGGTAACTAATGCTACAAAGCAAGACATCTGATATCTTCAGGGGAATGGTTGTATCTATGGGGTGGAGAAGAGGCAAAAAACAGCAGAAAAGTGAGGGTCACCTTGCTCAGAAGCACTGCATGCTGATCACTGACACAATCAGGAGGTGATATGCTAGGTATATCACAGAGGTGAAGACACTTACACAGTTAATGGTATTTTTAGTAATACCAATATCTGAAGATATACAAGTTTCAGCTGATCCTAGACATTTGTCTCTATGTGTTGATTGGGAAATTGGATTAAATAGTTCATGTGTGCTTCTGCTTGCACACAGCAGACATATATTGAACTGAGGGCTGATCATGGATGGCACTGAAATAGCTTCTTTTTTTTTTTAATTTTAGTAAAGACCAACTCCAATCTGAAACTTCTGTCCCTGAAGCCAATGACGTATTTTATTGCATCTCTAGACAATACACAGCGGTGACTTTTTCCTGCTTCTAAGTATAAACACAGCAAGTTTTCTGTGTGGACACTTTCACCACCACATATCACTTGAGGGTCCTGACAGTACAGTACCTTTTGGACTGACTAGTAACAGAAACAGTGCATGTGTTCCATGTAGGTGTGTAACTGATGATATTCAGCAAGAGACATAGAATCATAGAATCATAGAACAACCCAAGTTGGAAGGGACCCACAAGGATCATCAAGTCCAAATCCCATCTAGGCACAGGACAACCCTAAGGTCACACGAGGTGACTAAGGGCATTGTCCAAGTGTCTCTTGAACTCTATGAGATTTGGAGCCATGACTACCTCCCTGAGGAGCCTGTTCCAATGCTCCACCACTCTCTGGGTAAAAAACTTTTTCCTAACTTCCAGCCTGAACCTCTCTCGGGACAGCTTCACGCCATTCCCCCGTGTCCTGTCACTGTTCACTAAAGAGAAGAGTCCAGCCTCCACCCCTCCCTCTCTGGTAAGGAGGTTATAAACCACAATGAGATGCCCCCTCACTCTTCTCTTCTCCAGACTGAACAGACCAAGTGATCTCATCCTTTCCTCATAAGACTTCCCTTCCAAGCCTTTAACCATCTTCGTGGCCCTCCCCTGGGCATGTGCAATGGTAACTGTAGTCAGCACCCAAAAGTGTGTTTTCTCTCACAGACTTGTGCTATATTTATTACAGTTACCTCCTTCATTCTACTCTACTCCTGAACAATCTCTGTTAGCATTCCACTACTGCTTTCCTTCATACAGATCTGCTTTTGACTGAAGTAAGAATTCCTGTAATGAGTCCTAGCCATGTGAGGCCATCTAGTGCTATAGCCTGTGTCTATACATGGCCAAGGGTGGTTGATCACGAAAAACAAGGTGGCTATGGACTGCATGAAAGGATTCCACCTTCCATATATCTTTTCAAGTCTCAGACACTTCCTGCATTAAAATTTTTAACTATCATACTGTGCGTTTGATAGTTAATCCAATCTGAAGAGATGTATTGAATCCCTTTTTGAATGTCTAGAATTTATTGGCTTCCAACAGATAGTCCTTAGAATCCTCCAATTAAGTACTGATAGAAAAATATAGGTAGGAAAAACTGTGGGGGCTGATGCTTATGGTTCTGCCTAGCCATTCACAGTCTCTTTCCCTTCTGTCTCTGTGTACTTACGTAGCTTACATTCACCATATACGCATAACATGTTGTCTGATAATTTTGCATTTGGAGGCTCACTTACATCTTTTGTATAACTCTTATGTTAGACCCCATATGAACTCAGCAAATAAGAACTCATCAAGAGTACTTTGGTGTTCTCAGTAGCCGTATTTCTATTAAAATTTCCTAACTTCTTTTCACATCTGTCAGAAAAGCTTCATTAATTCCTAGGAGCAGAATTATTTGTAATGTTTCTCCTGACTTATTTTAAACTAAATAACAACAACAACAACAAAAAACAACAAAAAAAACCACCCAGCTGCTAGGCTTTAAGGTTTACAGTAGAACAGAAGAAATAATGCTAATAAATTTGCTTGAAATTGTCATGATAATGATAACATTTCTATAAAGCTTGGATTTAAAAAAATTCCAACAGAAAAACTGATTAAAATCTACCACACAAAAACTGACTATTTCCACTCACTCCTTCCCACAGTTCCTCAGAGCATCACTGTGTTTATATTTTGAATGTCTATGGTATGGAGTTATTGAAACTAAATCAGTTTTTGATAAAACAAGGTATTGTGGGATTTCTGTGAGGATGAATCTCAAGTTAATATATAACAACAAATACCGATTTTTGCTTAAGTTAATATCAAAGGGACTTTTATTTATTTTGCTTTGTTTCTCTGCTATAAAAGAGAAAAATGAATATCTCATCACCTCTAAGAAAGCCAAAGTTATTCCAGAAGAGTGAGAGATTACAAAATTCCCAGCATTGCAAATAGAGGCAGTTATTTTCAACAGTAGCATTCAACCTTCTGTTGCTTCTCTCACTATTTCAGCACAGACTTGTCTCTCTTCAGGAAGGATTCTCAGCTGCAAAGCATCCAGATCTTAATTTATATGTATGTGAATATTCAAGGTTAACAACAATATATTCCCTGTGGAAGAAACAGTCAGAGCCATTAGGGCTGCATTCCTTTTTCCTTCCTTGCCATGAAGTAGGCTGTTGAAAATGTGTCTAATGAAACTGCAGGTTCCTATTCCACTCACATGAACAGATTTAATGTTTCTAATTGAGATTAGGTGAAGTATCTCTCCTCATGACTGGATGACCAGTAGACAGTAAAAATAAGTTTAAATAGCTGCCCTCAACTGAGGAGAGAGAGGACAAATTAAACTCTTTTCCCCACCTGGTAATTGCTGTCCTTTCTACTCCTGTACGATGTATGGGGTTTAGGTCTTTTTTTACACAACCCAAGGGCAACGACTCAAGCAGGTGTCCCAGGTCACAAGTTGACTGGAGAGTAGGGGAAAGTAGAATCATGGCTTGGGTTTTCAAGCAGGTTGCCCCTTTTAGCCAGATGTAGGTTTCCATCTATGCCAAATTTTACTGCATAAGATTAGAAATCCAAGCACAACATTTACATGTCCCCTTTATTTCATCTCTGATGGGCTTATGCAGGTATCTGGCTGGTTCTGTAGGTAACCTTCTACACAGATCCCATACATTGCCTGGAAGGACCAGGACATATGGGGACCTGGAGACTGTGTGTTGAAGTAGGATGCACTGCAACAGCAGTGAAGTATTTGTTCTGTACCTGAGCTGGGCAGTCAGGAAAGCCCAGCCTGAGTACAAGCGGTGAGGCAGTTTCATTTTGCCTCTGAGCACATCTAGACAATATATGCACAGCAGAGCAATCTGCTTGGCCTTGCCCCTTTTAGTACAAGGAACTTGTATTAAAAAAGCATACATGACCAGACTGTCAGCCAGACTATCATCATGTGTGGCCAATGAGTTACAGCCACACATTCCTCTTCCTGTGCAGCAACCTGGTCATTAGTTTGTACCTCCCAGCACACAGACCCTTCCTCAAGGCAGTCATCAGTATTTGATGAAGCATGGGAAGGTAGGAAGCCTTTGGATTAGCCGTGTCAAATGGGACCAGAAAAGGTGGGACCAGTATTGCAAAACCAGTGTGGTGGGAGATGTGAATGGCTAGGGTATGGACTAATATCCTATCAGGATGAAACCTGTGCACACCCCAAGTCCTCTCTCCCCTCCATGCCCTGGTTTCCACATTAAGGAAACACGGAGTTCCCTAAGTAGGACCTGCAGTACCCCTCTAGCAGGTGCCAGTCAAGGCATGGCATGCTAGGTCCCTGGGACACATCTCTTGGAATGGTTACAGCAAGGACTTCTCCCACTTACCTTGGGTGAGCTTATCCTGATTAATTTGCCGTGGATGAAAAGACTTCAGAGCTGGTGCAGCACAGCATGAGATAAGGCTTGGCAGAAGAAGTGCTTAGCCAGCACTAAAAAGGGCTGATGAGTGCTTGTGACTGCATGCAATCAGTTCCCCTGTACCTCCTTCTCCAGCACACCCCTCAGCACCCCCTACTGCCATCTGGCATTTCATTAACTAGTATGTCCCTGAAGTCACAGATAAAGACACAAATTCAGTGCTGCTGTACTACTTCAGTTCTCAAGCAGCTGGCTGAGGTAAAAAAAAATGGGTTAAACTTTTAGATATTGATCTTTCTTGGATTAAACCAGGATACTATTACTTTTTAATCTTTCTTTGGTAAGATAGATGAACAACAGTTTTAAAATTCACTACAGCAAGATATTCAGCCCTCAAATATTTCTTACTTTGATTCCTCAAATTCTTATTTTTTCCTCCCTTAGAATATCCAGGAGGAACACAAAGTCCTGTGAATCGTCTCATTCATGCCTCATATGGAGATATTGCTGACACTTTACTTAACTGTTTTAATGACTCATTTGCATAACCAAGGGTAGTGCTGCAAGCTGATATTCAATTCTGATTTCCTGGGATACATGCGGTATGTCTAATTTTAGGAGTTAAACATTGAAGAAATGCCATCAGTTTTTGAAAGGCACATTCCCACTTTGCTCTATCTCATAATCATTGTTACAAGCAACATTACTGGGATCAACATTACAATAAAAATGAGTGAGAAGTGTTTTGCCTTAGTCTGAGATGTTGGAAGATTATTTTTTTTCCTTCATTTTGCACAGGACTGTATTTATATGTTTGTATATAGTCAATGCCTCTGCTTGCCATTTATAAGAAGTTTCTTTCCAGAAGATGTATAAGCCTGGGTCTCTTTAACAGTAGGAGCAAATCATAGATAAGATTGTGGAGGTGGTGGCTGGAAAGTAGAAGCAGGATAGGGTCAAGGACTGAACCTTAGGTCCACCCCTTTCTGCTTACTGCTGTTTTGCTCTTCCCTTTTCATGCTCTTGTTTTTGGAGAAACTACTGAACTTGGAAGGAAGGAACCACATTTATATAGTCATGGCATTTTTTTCTTCCCTAACTCCAGTCTTTATAGCTATTATATGTGTTTTGATTGGGGTAATACTGAAGAAGACTAATAGAGAGAAGGAAAACTGTGAGACTAAAAGCAAGCCTCTATCTCGCCCATGGGTGGATGAAGACTTAAAAGATGGCACTGACCACCACTTAGAGGAAGAAGGTAAGAAAAATCTTATTCATTTGAGCAGTTTTGTTGTTCGAATTTTATCCACTAATATGAATAAAGGAGATGTGAACTTCTGGACTTCTGCAGTGATCTACAGAGTTCTGTTCTCCCTGAAAGGAGACTTTCCTCATGTTATGTCACTCTTGGTGTACATCTCTATTTCCTCCAGATCCCACAGGTCAGAGCGCAAAAAGAAAATGCAATTTCAAAGGCCCCTGTCTACCCCTCTGCACAGGAGACCTCAGACCTATGAGGGACTCTATGGGCAATGTAGGGAAAGAAAGGAGATACTGCTGAAGTCTCCCCTACTTCTTCCCAAGGCTCATTAATGTGAGCAAAGGGAAGACCTAAGCAGGGAGTTTCTGCATGCTGATTTGGTAGACATCTCACCTGACTTTATGGTCCAGTTTTAGATATTTGGTCTCAACACCTCCAGAAAAGTTGGAGATCATTTTATTACAAAATGATATTAAAAAAATTATCTCCATTTGTGACTTCTGGGAATGTCCAAAAACTTTAGTTGAATTAGCACTGGGAACATTTGGGAGCTATGTTGAACAAATAGTTAAGAACAAAATGTGGTGATAGTGCCAATGCACTCAACTGCATATTTGGACCTATAAATGCCTCTTTTTTGTTCAGTATTGATTTCTGATTCACACCTTGGACAAAAGTTTGACCACAAAAATGTCCCCTTCCTTCTTTTTACTTCCCGACTATCCTCCATAAGCTCTCCATAAGCTCCCTTTATTTCCTTGTGAAACTACAGAGTTCTGTTCCCATAATGTTTTTAAATTTGCAGGTAATACAGCTATTTTTTGTTTCCTTTTTTTTCCCTCATGGTCAAGCTGGTTTCAAAGGCTTTTTTGTGTGTTTGTTTTTTTGTCCTACAATGACACGTTCCCTGAGTCCACTTCTAGGAATCTTGAAACTTATATTGTTTTTCTGCACATGCCTATTTCTAAGAACCATTATCTCTCTTTATTTTCTCAGAGTTCATTGCACATGTGAGTTAGTGTTGTGTACCAGTTTCCAGAAACATTTGGTACCTGGCACATTTTAAACCATGTTGACTATTTCCCAAATACATAAAATTTCTTCTAAAATTAGTTCATATGTTGTATCCTCCTTTCTTCCATGCAAAATAGATTCTGAATAAAATTATCCCATATTTCCTTTGTCAGTAATTGCTTACGAGTGCTGTTAAATTGCTGCAAATTAAAATTCCTAGAGATTTTTCAAGTGATAGTCTTTGACTATAGCTGTTTCTATCAGTTTAAAAATTTGTATTAATGAATATAAATGAATGTATTAGCTCTTAACAAGGAGCTTTAATGCCACAGCTCTATATATAACATGTTATTCCTCTATGTGTTAGTTGTTTTCCCTTTTGTTCAGGTGCTAAATTCAAAACTGTACAAGTTTAAAATTGCTAACAAAAAATTGACAGATAGGTAGACATGTTGCTAAAAGGAGATTTATTTCCTTTTAAATAAAACTGCTCTCAATGTACCATGTCATCCAACGTTAAATTAGGTTTTCTTGCTGTGTTGCTCTTCATTACATGCAAATAATCATCTTTCCCTTAATGGTGTGTGATTCAAACCATCATCTTTGCAAATCAGGCATGTCTTTATCTCTAGAAAAATAAAAATACTGTGTCATGCTTAAAGAACTTTTCTTCAGCAAGGGAAAGCCCAGCCTAAGAAGAGAATATGGCCACCTGGGTAAGCATCTGCTACTCTGCTAATGTTGTAATTAAGGATCAAAACATACCTCGCCAGAATTGAAATTTTCAGACTGCATTAGATGCTGAAATACAAACATTGATGTAAACAGGGATTTTCTTAATAAATATTTTACTGATGTAGCTTACTTTATTAGAAAAGCTCATTTCTACTTAACTGTCTTAAGCTGGCTTGTGTTTAAAGTTCCTGAGAAGATAATTTGAGTTAGACGTGATGAAACATTTTTAAGGCGTTGTCTAATGGTAGAGGTGAACAAGCTGCATTTTGAATAGCCTTCTGACAGGAAGGGACAGCTGAAGACCAAGTCTTTCGATACAGCTCCATAATCAAACTGATGGCATTTTGCCAGTAGAGTGAAGCACTCTGTAACAAAAGCACTGAACTTGAGTTGGGTGACATCAGCTCCGTGAAGCTTTCCTGAAGTGGCACCGGTAGGGATGTTTTCCCTAAGAGGGGCATACCTTTGAGCAGCAAAGCATTCAGTTTAATTAGCTGAACTGCTTGGGCAGACTCAGTAGAGTCACTTATTGGCAGTGAAGGAAGGAACGGGGAGGGCCAAGTGCTCCTGAGCTTGTCTGTGTTGTGCTTTCAGGCTGAAGAGAAGGCTGTTTCTCAGAGCAGCCAGAAACACGGTTCTTTGTTTAAGTGGAAAGCATTCACTCAGTCCATTTATTTAATGCCTTAACTGGCAGTACTTCAGATTTGTTTGCATACCCATCTGTCCTGTTTTTCCTTTGTTTGTGAGATCCAGAATAAGAGGTTGTTGTGCTGTGGATTGGCAAGAGTTGTCTGCATGTCTGTATATATGGTCATGTCTTGCATTAGACTATGTGTGATTAGCAATTAGATACAGATGAAAAATGATGTTTCTTCAGCCTTGTCTTGAATAAGTCACAAGGGCTCTCTTCTAGTGCTGGGCATCTGATCTCAAAGTGGTAGTATTTCATCTCACACTGCTTTAAGTTTCCACAATTAGATTTGAACTGTTGCAAGTACATGTTCCGTCTTTAGCCCAGGGAGCTTATTGTGTATTGGTCACTTCCTTGGTCATATACTCAGTTCAATGCAATTGATGGATAAGGTAAATACAGACCTAGTTTACAGTGGTGTGCAGGATGAGGTTGAATTTTATTTGTAGCCTTGTTACCCTGGGGAACTGTTGTAGAGATTAATAGCAACAGCATTTTATTGCCACATATTTAATTGTGGGGACTTTGGTGATGTATCATACTTAAGGACTTCAAAGCAATGTACAAAGGCCTAAATGTTTCTTCTCTTCTGAAAATGCACTGCTCATGGCTTGTGATACTTCTTATAACAGACCTCTGTCACTCAGAAATATTTTTTTTCTACCCAAGATTGAAGGCTTTTCCTATCTCTTAATAATACGACTGACATGAATGAGGCAGTAGAAGTTTAATTTTCCAATTCAATGAGAGTTCATGCTTTGTGTCATTTAGGAACAGAAGACATATATGGATATGATGTGTCATTGTGTTTGTCTTGCTGCTGCAAACATCTCCAGCTTTTGTCATCAGCTGAACGATCATCAAAACTGGCCTTTTTTGACCCTCTTTGCTGGAAGGTTTTTCCAGAACTTTGTGTTATGGATTAAAAATCCTCCTCTGTCTGCCCACCCAAACTTATTTAATACTAGTCTATCCTGTTCCATCCCAGCCCTGATGTATAGCCTCCTGTGATTTATAGACAGTAATCATATTACCTCTCAGCTTTCCTTTTACTAAGTAAACCAGAATATCTTTTTATAAAATAGCCACTTCATTCTTCTGAAGATCTCAAGAAACCTTCCACAACTGTATTCCAGTTTGAGGTAATTTTCATGGTATTTTGATGCTGGCTTCTTTCTTCCAGGATCTGCTTCTTACACTCAGTACTTCTTCTGCTTTAGATCCCTGACTATCCCTTGAGGTTTCCCAGATCAGTCTGCTAACCACTATTTATAGACCAGTAGTAAGACACTTCATCTCTTTTAGCCACACACTCATTTCAGGACTGGATTCAATACTGGAATTCCTGTAGCAGCAGATTCTGTATCAGTCTGTTATTAACCAAGCAAACAAACACAAGGTCAATTGTCCAGCATTTTAAGTCCAAAGATCTGAAAGCTTTCTTTATACACATTGAATCATTTTCCTGTGCACTGTCTTTACACTGGAAAAGAGGATTAGGCAGGAATTCTATGCTTACGAAGCAATTCCTTAGAGAAGAAACTCAAAGAGCTGGTTTGGAAAGCAAGCTAATTGGTCTAGACTGACGTTATAAGTGAGATATGTCAAGGATCAGTCTCAGGACCAATTATTAATATTGACTAGTGGCCTTTGCATAAACCCAAGGAGTGTGCAAGTGAAATTTCTTTATGACGTACAATTGGGAGACAACAGCACAGGGAAGTGTCAATGTAGATAAAATAAGTGGCCAACAGAAATGAAATGGCAAGTCATTTTTCTAAGTGTGAGTTTATGTTATTAGGAACTCTTGGTAAGAATTTTTGCTACAAACTGAGGCAAAATTTAATACATGATTTATAGGCTGATTATAACTTCCTGTCAAGTGTTAGGGCTGGGCTGGCCACTAGACAAATGACAGACATTCTCTATTAACCTTTTTCCCTTCTACAGGGGAAGAGAAACGGAGTGAGAGAAATGTGAATTGGAAAAGAAAACTAAAACAGCTTTAATGAAAATAATAACAATGAAAAGAAATATATATATAAATAAAAACAAAGCCAATATTGAACCCAACTGCCCTGACGGCAATCACCACTGATGCTTTGGGCAGGCACAGGGGAAGTCCCAGACTAGACTCTCAGAAGGGAACCAGATTGAGGAGCTGCATCCTGGAACTGGATTCAAGAATGCACAGATTGGAATTGAAGGCAGAATGCACAGAATCTTCCTTGTATGCTGGCTGCTGAAGAGGAGGAGCTTGTGATCCTTCAGCTTTATACTAAATATGATGTAAATGGAATGGAATACCTTGTTGGTCAGTTCAGGATCACCTGTTCTGTCCATTCCTCCTCGCAAGTTCAACCTTTTATTTTATGGTACCCCAACATGGTTCACAAGATTTAGCAGTGACCTTGGTCTTCGCAGACCTAGTATAAGCAAGAGCCTATCTGCATACTAATGTTTAGTAGTAACTATAAACATAAAGTGTTATCATTTCTAGAAGCAGACACTCTTTGCAAAAATATGCTGTTAACTTCAGAAAGTGAAGTCACTTAGAAGAGACAGCTCAAAAGAAAAATCATTGAACAGAATTGGTTCTGTTCTAGCTCAAACCAGGACACCTTCCATATGACTGCTGAGGAGAACACAAACATCATCCTAAAATGTATCCAGAGAGAAATTTCTGGTAGAGTTAGAGGAATAGTACTTCTAAAATGAGATTTCACTTGGGATGTCTGAACCAAAATGATTTCAGATTTGCTTAAAAAGCAGGAAGCCTGGTGACTGCTGTAAATGTACAATAAAATTGATGGCAATTTTAAGAACGTGGCTAACAAAGTAATAGACTGACTAACAGGATATCTGTTGTCCATCAAATGATGGAACACTCAGAGGTGTAAACAAGACATTTGTAGTATTGTATAACGTGATCATACAAATAGGAATATGTCTAAACACAGCAATTAAAGATACAAAGAGCATGCACTATACAGATGGTGCTGATAATGATTTTAGCTTAGCATATGGATAATGTTAACTCCTAAGAATGAATGACAGACACATGGTGGAAAAGAATAAATGATAGATTAATTTCATAAAAAAAATAAATTGCCAGCAGAGCTTTGGATTTGTGTGTCAGTTTTCTCAATTCTGGGTTCTTCTCCTGCCTCAGGCAGTATTCCCACTTTGAGTATATTGAAGTTTTAAAGTTCTGCTTACCAAACTTTGGCTTAGATATTATGATCTCACACTTTCATTCTCACTAGTCATCTCACCTTTGTCCCATGTTCGAAATATATTTTTTCCCGCCATTTTATTAAATTGAACCATCTTGACCACATAGCAGCTTCGCTTCTTTTCCTCTCTTCTACTTACATGGAAAAAAAACAAACAAAACCCAAAAACAAAACCCATCACAAAACCAGCAAAGAAGCCTCCTAAAATTTGACTCGACTTGATCTTAGGTCATACTGAAAGTTTTGTACTTCTTGTCTTACAGTGTCTAGGTTTCTACGTTAACTAATTGTTTTCTTCCATTCATACTTGCCTACAGATTATTAATTGAGATGTTTATTTTTCCATTTACATCTATGCGGATTTTATACCTCTGAGTTCTCCAATTTATTTTTCTTAATCCCTTATTTTTCCCCAATTTGTTCTCTTAAAAATTGAGTCACAGTTATAGACATTCTTATCCTTACCCATTCATTTAGCCAATTAAATTGAATGAATTTATAATCTTAGTTCAGGGGTACTTTTTATCCTTTTTTTTTTTTTCTGTAACATCTTCCCTTCTCACTGAAACCAAAGCTCAGAGAGTCACTGCCCCACAAAAATAGTTTTTACAATGGGTCATTGCATCCCATTACCCTGGAGCCAGGTCCTTCCAGGCTGTAGCCAAGGGTGCTTAGCACAGGCATGAAATGCTAAACAAAACAATTTTTCTGGGTGACTTCTTCGTATGCAAAATGAAAGGTATGTTTTTGGCGGACCAGAATCATTCTATTTAGATGCAGCATATGAAACTGGATATATTGCAGACTCTTACATGTGCTGAGCTGCATTTGTGAATATTTCACTGCTGTTTGTAAAATGAACAAAAAATCAGCCTGGTCTCTAAGGCAACTGCATACTACTAAAACACAGAAATAATTGCTGTTTGAATTTTCACTGGAGATTGCTATGATTCCGGAATAATAGCCTAATGGCGTCTGAAAAAGAACTGGAATATTTTTTCCTGACTCAGCCCTCTGTAGCAGATTGCTCAATACTATTGACTAGTCAAAATGCAAAATTTAAATGGCTTTAACTTCCACATCATAGTTTCAAAAAATGCTATCCCTGCTGATTCTAGGAACGCAGAGGAGAAATGAGATNATGCTTTGGCAAGAAAACTGGACTTGTCAAAGCAAACAGAAGCCCAGGGCTGTGTCAAGAGGCTGCTCTCCAGCTCCTCAGAGCCCTCCATCCGAAGGCCACGGGAGCAGGCGGGCCAAAGCCTGTCACGGCTGTGCAGGGGCGCGTGATGTCAGGCCGGAGGCGGGAAAGTTTTGTACTTCTTGTCTTACAGTGTCTAGGTTTCTGCGTTAACTAATTGTTTTCTTCCATTCATACTTGCCTACAGATTATTAATTGAGATGTTTATTTTTCCATTTACATCTATGCGGATTTTATACCTCTGAGTTCTCCAATTTATTTTTCTTAATCCCTTATTTTTCCCCAATTTGTTCTCTTAAAAATTGAGTCACAGTTATAGACATTCTTATCCTTACCCATTCATTTAGCCAATTAAATTGAATGAATTTATAATCTTAGTTCAGGGGTACTTTTTATCCTTTTTTTTTTTTCTGTAACATCTTCCCTTCTCACTGAAACCAAAGCTCAGAGAGTCACTGCACCACAAAAATAGTTTTTACAATGGGTCATTGCATCCCATTACCCTGGAGCCAGGTCCTTCCAGGCTGTAGCCAAGGGTGCTTAGCACAGGCATGAAATGCTAAACAAAACAATTTTTCTGGGTGACTTCTTTGTATGCAAAATGAAAGGTATGTTTTTGGCGGACCAGAATCATTCTATTTAGATGCAGCATATGAAACTGGATATATTGCAGACTCTTACATGTGCTGAGCTGCATTTGTGAATATTTCACTGCTGTTTGTAAAATGAACAAAAAATCAGCCTGGTCTCTAAGGCAACTGCATACTACTAAAACACAGAAATAATTGCTGTTTGAATTTTCACTGGAGATTGCTATGATTCCGGAATAATAGCCTAATGGCGTCTGAAAAAGAACTGGAATATTTTTTCCTGACTCAGCCCTCTGTAGCAGATTGCTCAATACTATTGACTAGTCAAAATGCAAAATTTAAATGGCTTTAACTTCCACATCATAGTTTCAAAAAATGCTATCCCTGCTGATTCTAGGAACGCAGAGGAGAAATGAGATCTCAGAGACAACAGAAGAGGCATTTTGTGGTATAAAAAAAAGCCCAGAGACAGATTTCAGTGAAATAAGGAGCCATTTTAAGTTCTTAAATTAAAGACAAGAAACACAATATCCTGCATTTGATATGTTGTTATCCTAAGTATAGATGCCTGTCATCCATTTCCTCTTATGCTGAAAGTATCGTGAAACCAAAGAACGTAACCACAAAGTCACATTTGCTCAGAGCCTAGATTTGTAATGCTTCTGCTATGAAACATGAATATGGAAGAAGCTAACATTCAGCTCTTCAGAGGCAATTAACATGTATTGGTAGTTAAGCCCTCTCCTTAACCTCAGTTAATTGATTTTTTTTTTCTCTTATTGGTCTGCTCAGGAAGGAATGGACATGTTCACATTTACTTACTGTGAAAAGTAGGTTGAGAGGTTGGTTGCCTTTTCACTGCTATTTCAGCTTTCTAAAGGCAGGTTTGCAGACTGAAGTGGAAAAGGCTATAACTTCTTTGCAGATCATACTTGCTACAGCTAGCCAAGACCCTTCTGCCTCTTTGTATTTAAACAAGGTGTTTATTCAGTAGCTGGAGCTAGGGATCAGTGAGTTGCATCAACTGGAACCTAAGATTTTGCCTTTCCAGTGGTGTAGAACTGTAATGCATTCCAATGCAGGCCAAAGTACACTACAGTAGTGAATGCCATAGCTTTCTTCAGGGAAAAAAAATAATCACTTTTATTTTCTTGCAGAGATTGATGAAGAGTGGCAAGGACTTGATGAAAATGTTGCCCATGTCCCCTTCTCTGTGGAACGCTACTCTGAGCCTGAAATGATTAAAAGGTCACAGACATTTTATGAACTTCTTAATAAGAGGCGATCTGTCAGGTTTCTCAGTGATGAGCCAGTCCCCAGGGAGGTTATCGATAATGTCATCAGAACAGCAGGTATGGTACTGAGTGGTTCAAGGTCTTAAAAAATAAAACCCAACAAACCAGTCAGCATTGCTGTTCAACTGTGTAAAAGCAATGTGGAAAAACCAAGGGAACTGGCGTTTGACTTACGGTTTTCCTAGATAGACCTGGAGCCATAATGAATGTGCACCCATTGATTGACTGGCAATTACTCCACTTGAATAGCTACATGTTGGGAACTGGTTTGGAACATTCCCAATTCCTTTGTATTTGCAGTCCACCCAAAAGGGAAAAGAAGCATTTCAACAGCATGAAAAATAAATTCATTTTCAATCTTTAAAATATGTTATTTAAAATCCAATGTATAGAGAGTTTAATGAGATATCTTTCAAATAGAAATATTGAAGCATTTTTTCTCAAAATTATCACATCATGTGTACTTAACATGCTTTAAAATTTCATGCATCATGATATTTCTGTATGGGTTTGGTTGTTGTTGTTTTAGGTTTTTTCTTAAAGAAATTGATGAAATTGTCTCAGCTATGCAAAATGTTTTGGTTGATATAAATGGTTGGGGTTTATCACAGGGAAAAAAATTTCAGTCTAGAACAAAATGTAACCTTTCCCACCATTCTACATCAGTGCTGCATACAGCTAGAGTGTTAGGCTGAGGATCCTGATAGAAATTAATTGTCTTTATTTTTGAGAATTTATGTATTTAAAATGATTACTGTCATGTCCTCGCCTAATGTGATCTCTGCTTTAGTAACATTGACTTCAGCCAGGAGTGGTTTTAACCCTCATTGTCTCTCTTATTCTATGCACCAACAGCTGCTAGTATAGAAAATATTCACAAGCTGTATTAGAGAAAAGTTCAGTAGCCTCTAGCAAGATTAATAATATAGAAATTCTTAGCATTTCAGATGCATTGTTTTCCCTTTAAAAAATATAAGCAGCTTTGTTACTGCACTGTAATGAGTCTTCATCTTTCTCTAATTAGCTGGGAGTCATTAAAACACTGAGCATGTTTTGGCAAATGCAGCAAAGCGAACAAGCCTGGAGTGCAGATGAAGTACTTAGTAACCCTGAAAGCTTTGGGTTCTGTAGAGCAAAAGAAAACAAAGCAAAGCATAAATGTCACCAGTTCTTTCCTAAACCTGAGGAGAGGCAAGGTTCACAATATAAACACATTTTAATAGTAGAAGATAGTTCAACCAAACGTTGTGTGTTCAAGACCTTTGGATATTTTTAAAATGTATATGAGAGGCTAGAGAGATCGAAACACTCTCCTTAACCTACTGATCTGTAACTTGCACAGATAACTATATTCTCCAGCTTCTGGCTTTCATCTTCGAGGCAGTTAAAAAATTCTCCAGTGGTGTTAGTATGTACTGATCAGGACTGAATGAGCAAGTGCAGATTTAATATGTGCACACCCACATTTACCAGCTGTCTTTGGCACAATAAATTCAAACCTGTATGCTATATGGCAGATGTCTGCATTGTGAAGTGCCTCATCTTTGTCAGTCAGTGACAGATTCCTGTAGATGATCTCTTAGCCTTGTTTCCTTGAAAGCCATTAGCTTTGCCCTTCAGCTAAAATTGTATCACAGAGTTGGGTGCATATTCAGATGATATGTTGCTTTTGGTATAATGTATTGCAACAACATTACTGTATGCATATATTGCATAGAAATATTGCCTCATCGTAAGACCCACAAAAGAATTTTTAAAAATCCCTAACTTTGATTTCTTGTGAGATGGCTATGTGAAAGGAATAACCTCTCTCATTGAGTAGGACTTCACATTCTTTGAGGAAGAAATGAACAGGATTGTCTGCCAAAACTTATATCAGTCCTTTTCTCCCCATCTCATCCACTTGCTTTCCTATTGTTCTGTTCATCAGCCTAAAAGCCCACAAGGAAGAGCTGATACTTCTTACTTCACATCCTCCTTCCTGGGTTTTCATCTTTCTTTGTTTTTTCATGAAGGTACTTCCCCTAGTGGAGCTCACACTGAGCCCTGGACCTTTGTGGTAGTGCAAGATCCATACTTAAAACATAAGATTCGTGAGATTGTAGAAGAAGAAGAAGAAATCAACTACAAAAAAAGAATGGGAGACAGATGGGTTAATGACCTGAAAAGACTGAGGTATGAAACAGTCAATTGGCTAAAGGGTTTGAAGGAGCTGTGTTTTAGTCTAGGAAAGACCATATGAGGAAGTTTTAGTCATGCTTCTCCCTCCCTCCTCCTTATTTTCAGGAAGAAAAAACCCCTGAAAATATTCAGTTCTTTCAAGTCTGTGCTCCTTAAATGTTCCTGAGTTTTCTGGTGTTGCTCAGGAGGGCAGTTGTGAGAAGAAGGAAGAAGGTGGTATCAGTGACTGCCCCAGCCAGAGAGTTACCAGGGACATTATAATGTGATCCTTTTGCTAATTAACAGCTAGGAAGAAAAGACTACTGTTTAAGGAAAATGGAGTTCCCACCCAGCAGGTGTTGAACTGCAATAAAAAAATTGCTATCTATATATTTATTCTGGCTGCTTTGTTCTAAGGACCAGGTGAGATGCAGCACTCAGCTGATACGCATGAAAGAAAAATTCACTATGCCTGTGAGCTTCAATCTTACCAGAAGGATAAGTTACTCAGATGTTTAGGATACTCCTTCCTGTTGTGCAGCTTTATCTTGGTTCTCATGATTATGCGAATCTTACTGAAAGCACCACAATTTAGAAAATTGAAGTGATAAGAGAAGCTTGTCTTGAATTCTTCTACTATGCTTTTCCATTTCTTCCTCCCTCTCACTTTTAATATATTTCTAAGGTTCATGTTTGGAAGAAAAACCTTAAAAATATGTGTAGAATTTTGCCTTGGTGGCTGGTTCATAAAATTGCTTCCAGTAAAAAGGATTATATACCCTCCATCCTGAAACTTTCCCAAGCATTTGACTCCATTGTTATCTTTTTCTGTGCAACCTCGGCTGCCGTAACTCTTGCCCTGGATTTTTTTCCTGTTTGCCAAGCAGTGAAGCTCCCAAAATCATTAGGACCTTTGCTGTTGACTGAGGCAGCATCAAGCCTTGTCCCTATGCAAGTGCTGAGTTATGCAATGTTTAAATGCTCTTCAAAGTTTGACTGACTTGCTTGACTTCACACAATGGGAAGGCATATACTGAGTCTCAGTTTGTCAAATGAAGTATATGCACAAAACTTTATAGCGCTGCTTTGCCCTATTTGTTTACGAACATTATGATGTTCAATGAAACATTATAATGTTAGTATTTTTCAGGTGCTTATCTCCTATGTAAATTTTTGTAATCTTTTTATATATTTTGAGTGAGAACAGTAGAAAGTACACATTCTGTTATCTAATTCCTACATCAAATTTGTATATATTTTCACTAAAACGCTGAGAACCAAATGGATTATTACAGGGCTGAAATACACAGAAATAGAATAACGTTTTTGATATTTTTACTGTGAGAATATCTTTAGCCTTATACATTAGACCAAGAAGTTTTAAACGTTCCTGACAGCAGTTTTCCCTTCAATCACAAAAATGTTGGCACTGGAGGTAAGAGATGGAGCTGCAAGTCTGCAAATTTCCATGAACTAAATAATCTCAAAGGCAAATGCTCATGAGGCCAGCTCATAGATAAGAGGTCAAGAACTGTCTTCTATTTTTATGCACTTTCACTCCTCAGAGTCAGTGCGTCAACTTCTCAGTCAAATCTATTAAAATTAAGATATCTATTCAAGCTTTTTTTTTTTTTTTAAGTTCCTATTTAAGCTGATAATACTTAATCCTTTACAGGAAATGCTCTAAGATTTAGTCTATTTCTATAATTGCCATGTACCTTTAGTGCCCCTTTTCAGGCAGTAAATGTGACTTACTGGAAAGTGAAAATTTGCAAAATATCTTAATATTCTTTTGCAGAACAAACTGGATCAAGGAATACTTGGACACTGCTCCATATCTGATCCTCATTTTCAAGCAGGTATATGGGCGGCTCCCAAATGGCAAAAAGAAGACTCACTACTACAATGAAATCAGTGTTTCTATTGCTTGTGGTATCCTGCTTGCTGCACTGCAGGTAGGTTGACAGAACCAACATACTAGGAGTCAGTATATTGATTTGGATTACATGCCAAAACTATTCTGTTCAAATGAGAGTGGAACCCAATTTAGTTTTTAACAGTATCAACCCTCTGGATTACTCCAATTCCTGAAATGTGTCTTAGTTTGGAATTTTAAAGTTATTCTGCACAAACCTACACCTGAGAAGGTGATTCCTATCCTCAGCACTGATTAGCAAGAAGAAAAATGTGACGCAGCTTATTTGCAGAGTTGTCACTCTTCTGCTGGCACAGGATTTAGCCCCTGTGGTTTCTGTTTTCTGCTAACAGGGATGACAGGGTCTGCAGACTATACAAGCATGGCTGTGCAGTGCCACACTGGCCTCTTCAGTAATCCCTAAAAAATGGCTTGACCCCAAATTGTTTATGGTGCACAATGCTGGAAAAAAAATCAGGGACGCATTTCATAGAGTAGGCTATACTATTTCAATCAGCCTTTCTGAAAGTGAACTGATTTCTGAATCTCAGCGTGTGTGACTACAGACCAGTTAGATTTTCCTGGTGGCTTCTCAGTACTCAGTTCTGATGTACTCACACAAATGTTTAAATAATGAAGTTATTCCCACAGTTAGCTTGGCCTGTCAGTAGGGTAACTGCAAGGTGCTACCTCTTATATTAGGCCAATTTCCTACCAGGAACTGCCATTTCTCCTCCATTCTGTTTTGAGTGACACTTCCCTTCCTGCGTTGCTGCATCTCAGAACATCTGAGAATTGAGCAGTGCAGAAGCATATTGTTGGGGTGCTGCTGCTCTGCAGCTGCCCACCACTTTGTATATTGCCTCCGTGGAGCCAAGAGCAAAGGCAATGCACAGGGAATGAGGCAGTAGGAGTGACAAGGTTCGACTTTCCCCTGAACCAGTCCACCATCAGATAGGATTTCTGAGGCTCCCTACCAATTGTTAGGCTCCTTAGTGCTGTTTCTTTCTCAGCTCCTAGAAATTAATTGATGACATTAAAGGACACAGTGCCATGGACATATAATGTTCATCACCATCACTATTAGCTCTTCTCTTCAGAAGATCTTAGAGATTACTTTACATGAGAGATTGTGTAAAGGACAAATAAAATGGTCCGTTGTTTGCCATGGTGTGCGAAGACGACCTTGCATAAACATAAAAAAAGGAACGAGATATGTATATGGACCAAAAGAAAAAAACAATAAACATAGACCTTGGTTCATATCTCTTGGCTAGGACTGAATGTACAAGACCAATTTGCAGGGGCAGACAGCTGGTGGCCATTGATTGGGACACACAGCTGGATGGAAACACTTGGTGCATACCTTGGCCCCGTGTGTGTTGACTGGGTCCAGTACTTTCTCATCGTTCGCCATATAAAAGGGAGCCTGCTTCTGGTGGGGGATAGAAATCCAGCAGCAGGTTTCCACTGAGGAGCTGCCCCTGACTAGCTCAGTCTTGCCACAGGTCATTTTGGGTCTGGTATGTAAGCTTCTTACGACAGCATACCTTAGTGTTTGCTTAGTGTTTTGATAGTAATAAAGATTCCTTGTTTTTTCCTTCATTAAACTGTGTGGTGGCATTCTGTTTGGGAGGTATCTTCTTATTCCGCTACAGAGGCTCACTGCCTAAGCATCTTTTCCTGGGTGATTTTTATATCTCAGAGCCCTCCAAAATTCTTGCACTGCATAGAGGGAGAGACTGAAATCCACATGTGTGATTCTCAGGAAGCACCTTGTCTCTGTGGTAGTATCTTGGATAATGTCAGCTCTTTACTGTTTGTCAGATTGTTTAGCTTTTTTTGAGATTTCATATGATAGGAGGAGTAATATATAGACTTATTCTGGGGTTCTGATGTAAGGCAGAATGCTGGCCACTGTGAGACACAGCAACAGACTCCTGTGTCAACTTCTGAGGCAGAGCCTGTGCCCCCATCCCTGTGAGGTACAGCTCTTAAGTGGGAACAAATGTTCACAAAACTGTAAGGCATCTTCCTGTCATCTGAATGGAGGCAAGAATTGAAACATGTTTCTGTATGAGCCAGATGAACCCCATGGGATGACATACCAGTGATATCCCCAAAACTGCCTCCCTTACCACAGACAGGTTCATGCTGTACAGCATACAGACATGTCAGGCAGAATGCACTGTTCCTGAGGGGAGAAATGCAGTACTTCTCTGTAAGCGAAACAGGCATCTTTTGTGGTACCATTGAGGCTGTTAGTAAATCAGCTGTTCTAAAGCCTGTAGTGGAGTCTTATGAAGCAGCATTTTTGGGTTGATCAACAGGAGAATGTGTACAGGTCTGGTGGGAATAATGGATACAAAGAAGACAGACCTCTGTCTCACTCTGTTGCTTCTCGCTGCAGAATGCGGGTTTGTACACAGTGACCTCCACACCCCTCAACTGTGGCCCCCAACTCCGTGCACTGCTCCGGCGCCCAGCAAACGAGAAGCTACTCTTGCTGCTCCCTGTTGGCTATCCCAAGAAAGATGCTACTGTGCCTGCACTGACCCGAAAGCCACTGGAAGACATCATGGTGGTCATGTGAACCCAGAACTACAGGGAAGAAGCACATCCCACTGTCAGCTAGTAAGCTGCAGACTGCTGAAGTTATCACTACTCTTTCTGTGTATTGTCTTCCTCAGTCACTGCTGCTCTAGTTGTTCACACCTTTATTTCTTTTAGTGCTAGTAACCTACAGTGAGCAGTCAAGCATTGTGCGTTTGACAGGTGCTATTACCGTTGATCCAAGGCAGTTGCTCCAGGGGACACATAAAATGGCATTTAAATAACCTTCATTACTTCATTTTTCTTATGCATTGTAAGGACAAATCTTTCCTTGAACTGGTATGTATATACTCCTTATACTTTTGTGATTACCATTACACAGTTATTTTCACTTCAGAATTTTAATAGCAATTGTATTAAAAGATATAACGAAGTTAAACTCAGCTGTCTTATCTTGATCAGTGGGTGCTATTTAAACGTTCCTTCCCCATGTTCTGTTCTGTGTAGGAGGAGTATGTTCTATTTTTCTCACACACAGTAACATTTTCCCTACTTGATTGATATCAGAAATCTTGTCCATACCAGGCTTTCTTAAACTATTGCTGGTACAAGCATCTTCAGGCTTGGGGAGATCTAGTAGGAGCAAGGTGTTCAAGAAATTTCATTGCTACCATTTATTTATGCATGTGCCAGGCACGGTTAGATCATATGGCAGCTATCAGTTGTGTCCCCTGTATTTGCTGCTTCAGCTAGAAGCAGTCCAGAGGGAAATACTGTTCTGGTTATCCTGTTTATACCTACAACTGTACCAGTTTAACACCCTGAAATTTAAACTGCTTTAGAGATCCTGACATGAAAGAGTTGCTTTCATGTCACACCAGCTCAAGCATATTTAGGTTCATTTTAAGGCCGCTTCCCGCAAAAGCACTGGTCCCTACTAACAGCCTTGCCTACATGCAATGCATGAATGGGCACCAGTGGGAGTGGCTTTCTGGAAGGGTTGATGCTGCTGATACCTGCGCTGCCAGAGCCCCCTGGTGGGATTGCGGTTCCTGCCAGCTTTGCGAGCAACAGAAAATGAACACACGGAAAGAGAGACATCCTTTCCTGAAGCTGTCTGTCTTCTGTGAAATATTTTGCCACTCTTCTCTCTGCTGCGTGTAACTTCAGGCAGAATCGGCCAAATTGGCTTCAGCCTTCCTTGGGAGTTGCTCGAGTTAACTCACTGCCCCTTGTCTGAAGTCAGTTGTGTTTAATATGACCTGTTGTCAGCTAAGCAAGTGGAAGGGAAATATTTTGCAGAAGTGTAGCTTTTTGCTGTATCAATGCTTCTGTCACCCAATGAGAAAAACTACTTTCCTCTTTGGCAGACCATTTTGCTGGTATTCAGAAAGCATGGTTATGTGTTCACCTGTTTCACCAGCTCCGTTTCATATCCTCAGTGATACAGCAATGACAGGAAGTATTTATCAGGCATACCCAGTCTCAATGGAGCTTTTATTACTACAGTAAAATAAAAAATGAAGTCTTGTGTCTACAGGCTTGCAAAGTTTAAAAGTTCATCAGGGAGAGAGAGGGGTGAGCTGAACCAAGGCAAGGGCAACTGGCTGCAAGTCCCCAGTTATCAGGAATACATACTAAAGTTAGTATAGTATTGTATAGTATATAGTTAGTATAGTATAGTATGCTGTCCTGCCATATCAGGCCCCTTTGGAAAGCAGTTTGTACCTGCTTCAAATTTATATAAGCACTATTATGTTTATTTTAATCCAGAGTTCACACTGACAGAGGACTGAACCTCTTCTGCTTTGCAATCTCTCCTGCAGCTTCAGAAATAAACTGCTTCTGTCTAGCCTTGGTCTGCAAAATAGACTGTGTGTTTACTCCATGGCAGCATTCAGAGAATCTTTACCAAATTAATTTTCAAATATCAGAAGCTTGCATATATAAGGCTATTCTTAGTATGATAGAAACAAAAAAATAAACCCAACACAGACCCCTCCTCCCCAAAAAAACCCACTCTAGAAATACACATAAAAAAGCCACAATAACAAACTTTGCTATATCTGAATATACCTCTTCATACCAAAGGAGATAATGGTGGCCAAAAGTCACCACTTGCCAGCCCTCCCCATGGGTAGGCAAGGGATGTTGGTCTATAACAGGAAGCGACAATGGGGAAATGTCACCCTGGAGCAGCAGGTGTGTGGCTCCTATGTCTCTACAAGGAGTGCTGGTAGCCTAGGTGCCTAAGGGGTGCTTGGATGGGCAGGTTGTCTCACAAGAAGGAAACCACCAACAACTGAAGTGAGACAGAGAGGAATGTTGCCCAAAAGCAGACTGTGCTGGGCCTCCCTTTGCTAAGTAGATGGTGTTGATAGCCTTCACAAACTAAGGGGGAGGCATTTGGGAAAGCTTGTAGTTTTGTGAGAGTGGACATGCAGAGGTGAGAAGCGTCACACAGAAGCTCTCGATGCCATGGCTTCTTTTTGCTCTGAGGGTGGATCTAGGGGCAGAAGTATGCAGCACTGATGAAAGTTCATGACCTAAATGTCATGTTCTTTGATGGATGTGTGGGTGGGCTTATAGTCCTATGAGAACAGTGATGCTGAGGAAGGAGAACATAGCTTTCTGTCAGTCAGGAGAAACAGGCACCTGTACTGGGCTGCCATTTGCTGTCAAGGCAGTAGGAATTGCAACAACATTCATCAGCTATATGAAGGACACTGGGGGAGGTGCTTCAGTGGGCACATAATCTCTTAAGGAGGGATCTACTAGGTAAGGAAGAGGGGAAATGTACCCCAAGAGCAACCCAGTGTGCTGGTCTTTCCCTTTTCTGTTGAGGGTGGTGTGAGTGGCAGAAGTATGTGGCAGTGACAGTGTCCATGAGTCAAGTGACAGGATCTCGTGAGGAAGGGGAATAAGTATAACATGCTGTCAGAGCTCAGAACCATGGCAAACTGTCTGTCTCCTCTGGCAAACTGCCTGTCTCCTCCCACTGCTTGGATGGCTATGCTGGCATTGGTTTAGGTATGGCCTTGAATACCAAGCTGTAAGCTATTGTAATTCACCTGGTGCTTCATTAGCAATCCATCTGGCTGTGAACTGGGGCGGGGAGGAATGACTCCTAGAGCAGCAGCATCTTACCCACTCCAGCATCTTCCTTTCCATCCAGGTAAGCCAGAATCCAATTGATTCTGCTGGAAAGTATTATTATTATTATTAGTCTTAGTGATTCAGAGTGCAAGTCTGAGGACCCTGCCACACTAGTAGATATGCCTGTCTCCTCTGTAGCTTAGCACCCATCTATGTGTAAGTGTAGGTTCTCATAAGCTAGCTGGGCCATAGTAACCACATAAGTGCACTGTGCTCAGCTTAAAGAAACAGCAAGTTGCTGGTGTTTAGCTTCTTTGCAAATAGTTTAAAGCTAAGTGCTGCTGTCTTGCATTTAGTGGAGACAACTGTGCCCAAGAACACAGGTACTGGGCTGAGCTGGTTCTCAGGGATGTATTAAGCTGTAGTTTTTCAGCTGTGTATTTGAGCACTTCTTACTATATGAATTCATACTAGTGCAACAAAAGCAAAGCAATTTGGGGGTATAAGACTTAATATGGATCAGCTGTACCTGAATGCTAGGTACTGACAGAATATGAATCCACAGCATTAAATCACTGTTCCCAGAAAACAGCTGAAATAAATAAAAATGGAAAAGCTGATTCTGCCAGTATGTACAAGTGTTAGGAAGGTTTTTTTCCAGAAAGGCTCAGCCTTGTCTTCATGTTGCTGTCACTGATCAGACCTCCACGGACATCATTAGGAAGAGGTTGCTGCTGTATTGTTTTTGAATATTTTCACCCACCTGAGCTTAGTCATCTGTTCTACATTTGTGGAGCAGACATTTTATTCGTCACATAACTCTCAAGAATTTCATTGTTTTTTTACTAACACTACCTATATCAGACATCTAAGAGAGCTATATCCCCTCAGACAAGTATTTGATCATGTAGATGGAACTTCCCTATGCTCTGTAAATAATGAGAAGACTTAATGGCATGAAAGCTGGGCAACAAGTCTATTCAAATTTAAGATGGAAGAGAGTCTTTGAAGCTTGAATCAACACAACATCAAGTTAGCAGTTAAACATCACATCATGCTCTGAGTTGTGTGTATGTATCTGAGTAATCACCATTAATCTTCGCTGCAAAACTGGGACTGCATTGAACTAGTTCTGGTAGAAACACTGACAACAAAGGCAATACAAGACCCAGGTAATGCAATCTAAGTTGGAGACAGTTGGGATCGTTCAGCCTGGAAAAGAGAAGGCTTGGAGGGGATCTTATAGCAGTTTTCCAGTACCTAAAGGGGGATTATAAGATAGAAGGGGAGAGACATTTTAAGCGGTCAGACTGTGATAGGACAAGGGGGAATGGTTATAAGCTGAAGGAGGGGAAATTTAGATTGGAGATTATGAGGAAGTTCTTTACCCGGAGAGTGGTTAGGCACTGGAACAGGTTGCCCAGAGAGGTTGTGGATGCCCCATCCCTGGCAGTGTTCAAGGCCAGGCTGGATGCGGCCCTGGGTGACCTGGTCTAGTGATTGGCATCCCTGCTCAGTGTGGGGAGGTTGGAACTAGATGATCTTTAGGGTCCCTTCCAACCTGGCCATTCTATGATTCTATGAAAATGACCACAACCTCAAGACATGGGTTACAAAGTTTTTTTGAGACATAGCATCAAGAAAGGGTATGTTTGAAGGATTTTTAAGAGGAGAACTATGAAGTACTTGGATTATTTATGAGGAGCTGTCTAGAGCCTGATGGTAAATTCTTATCTCCTACCTGAGTGTGTGGTCTTGTAACTGAGATTACTAGGGACTCAACTTGAAAGGGTGAGACCAGAATCAGAAAGTTTTACCCCAGAGTGTGACAAAGTTGGTGGACTTCTCCTGTGTAACACCTCTTGCAAATACCAAGTTCAAAGTAAGTATATTGAGAGTCGGGTAGACACAGGCACAGTTGCAGAGACCCATGATAGTCACAGAAGTGCTTCAAAGAGAACATCTGCTTTTAACAGACTGACATTTTCCAGTGGATGTGCAGTAGGGATACTGGTCTGCAGATTATGCACTGAATTTTAATGAAGCTTCTGTGTCACTGTTTTCATAGTGCAAATGGTTCAAATGCCACAAAGGCTTTTAGCATTTTCAAACTATTGCTTTAGCTTACTCATAGGATGGCAAAAATCCATGCAGCTTGCAGAAGGCTGCCACAGCCAGTTCTCTGTAGGGCCAATGTCAATACACTCTTCGGTAAAAAGAAATATGTTCTCTAGCAGCTTGCTGTGAAAAACATTTCTGTGAAAATATTATTACTAGGTGGAAGGGGTAAAAATAAGTTCCTGGTTTTGTCTTCCAGGGACAAATAAGTATGAGATGTGATGTAAGTTTCATACAGCAACTGTTCCTGGTAATGCTAGGTAACCTATAAAGCTCTTGTGACTTCTGGTTTTGTATAAACAACATACTCTATGTTTATGTGAGCCAGTTCTTCTATAACATGTTGATCTAAAAAAATAGCTTTAGAAAGACAGAACTATAGACTGGTAGCCGGAAAAAAAGACGGGGAAAAATATTGAATTAAGTTTTGTTAAACCTTCAGGACTCTGAGTGTGCTCTCCTGGCAACAGACTTACAGGCCTTGCTGCAATCCCAAGGTCTAGTCAGGGCTGATGATACATAGTACCTGTCTGCTTTAAGTTAATGAGGACCTAATGGCTTCAGTGTGAAAGGCTTTATGTGGTAGAGAGGAGTTTTGGGGTAGGGATGTGAAAGGTTTTGGCAAGAGTACATCTGGCATCACAGCATTAATTAGTAATAATCTGTACTGTTGTAATCTTTTTTTTTTTTAATATGAAGATCTTAGGATGCTTTCAATAATAGTGTAATCTCTGTGTAACTGTAAACTTGTTCTTTGGGTTTTACAACTGAGGAAAAACGAAACCAGAGTGGAAAAACAAAACCAGAGTGAGACAAGCCACAACTACTAGGCGATGCATAAGTGTCCACACAAAGGAGTGAAGGAGTCAAGAGCTTTCCTGCACTGCCATAGCAGCATAGATTCAGGATTGACCATTATGTTTGTTCCTGCTTATGGGCTGGGATGCATTAAATATAGAGCTGGCTTAATTTGAGAAGATTATGTGGCTACTGAAAAACCTGTGTCACTCCTGAGATTGTGTGTTTAGGTTAATGATGAGTGATGACTTAGCTGCTGCCAAGGACAGTTGTAGTGCCACTCCTATTTGGTAGAGGGTCTTTTCTTTCTCAGAGCGTTTCCTGGGCTTGATGCAATACAGGAGAACATTCTCTAGTTTTGATCTCCATTTCCCTTTTTTCTGGAAAATAGACATGAGGCATATGGTGGGAGAAGAATAATTTTAAATTCAGTGAAATACAAATACTGGTCAAAGCAAAAGGGTGGTATAATCAATAAGCAGAGTGTTGGACAGTTATACATGGTTTTATAAATGTAAGTATTAAATTAATTATGTATTTTACATAGTTTTGCAAAATGGTATAAAGTAAGAGCATTATTAACTTTAAACTAGGGTGAGTCATCAATTAACTTTAGTACTAGTTGGTCCTGCAAAGGGAACAAAAACAAACTTCAGAAAGAAACATTGAAATATTTATAAATACACTATCTGTTTAGAAATCAAATGCCACTGGAGATACTGACCCATTTTGATTAACTGCATTTTTGAGAAACCATGAATATAATTATGATTATTTCCTTTTACTGCGTTGGAGACCAAAGCAGCATATGCAAGTATGATCACTTGAAAGAGATTCAGGATCTGTTTCATGCTGAGCTATATTTCAGACTGCCTTTAAAATGAAAAAATGTATTTCCAAGCTGTCTGCTAGCTAGGCTATCAAGCCCACAGCTGATCACCTGTAAGTAGAATTTCAAATTGTGTTTCAGCTTAAGGGTATGCTATGAGTTGAGCAGGGTTCAATAGCTCATAGGTTTGGTTCCTTCAGGGTTTCGGAAGTTCTAGGGCTTCTTGTACTCTCTCTTCAGTAACTGTATTTCAACATGGCATCCCAGACCAAGTAACTTGATCTGGCTGTATCCATATTGTTTGTACACTCACAGATCTGACTCCTATCTGCCCAATGAACACAGTGTCTTCTACTGTCTAGATTCAGAACAAGAGCTGACATATAAATGATATTATAGGTGTTTTCATTCCAACCTTCAAGCCTGTGGCTCTCTCTATATAGCTGTTGTTCTGTAGTATCAACTAATACCTGATGGAGTGTTTGCTGTGAAGAAGACCAAAGTTATAGCATGATTCTTAGGTTTTATGTGTGGATTCTGAACACAGACCTTAGTCCTTTTGCATTATATAAGGTAGCACTTCATATCTTACCAGCCTTCACTATGCAGCAGTCTGCCATGCGTGGTTTTAATAATGGAGCAGAAATACCAACTTCTCAAGCCTATAGTCAGCCCAACAGTAGTAGGGTGTAATTAATTTCTGGACATACTAACTCCATTAACAAAGCTGGTAAACTGAGAGTTTCCCACGCGTAGCTTATTTCAGTTTAAAGGGTATGTAACTGTACACTGGATGTACACGTGCAGAAATATTTGACAGAAACAAGCTTGAGTTCTATGCACATTGGGTTGAGTTGGCAGAAGAGCTAGGAAAAGAGCAAGCGCAAGTCAATAGCAAGATCTCCATTACTGTGTGCTTAATTTTACCAGGATTCTCTTCTCTATTAGTACAGCACCTGAATTCGATATAGAAATGTAACAAAAGCCATCCTCATCCCAAAGCTTGCATCTTCCTTTCAGATGAATTTGTTATATTATCTGTTTATAATTAGATGATAAAATACAAGTCAAAGTGTGAATGAGGTAATATAAAAAGGTTACAACAAACTACTGCCAACTGTTGTCTACTTTACCTACCACTGGGAGATCTGGCAGGTACCTCCTTTCATGCAAACTGGAGTAATTTTGTCTGTTAATATTACCTTCCTGTTTCATTTAGTAAATTGTTGATGAATGAACTGTGAAGTTCAAGAATGTAATTATTTGGAATTAGTAGTGAATTTCTTTCACACATAATTGATATTCTTTGGTTCATTTGATTAGCAACTGAAAACAGATTGAGGTTGATACTGTAACTAGCTAGCACAATGCTCACTCCAAATGACACTGCAGTGTTAGAAATTTGGGTAGACCCAATTTTCCAACCAGAATACAGAGCAATGCAGCTTGACTTCAACTCACTTACACTAAACAAGTATCTTGTAATAGAAGACTACTTGTTCACCTGCAAGAACCAAACATGAAAGACTTGCAACCAGGCCTGGATCAAAAATTGCAACAGAATTTAATTTTAATTCTGTGCTGATGTCAGATGTCTGTGGGTTGTGTATGTTCATTTGCATAATCATTCAACAGGGCTGTCTTGTGTTTCTCTTCTGCCCTTTACATCTAGGAAAGCAGAGCTCTCCTGTGAGCAACTAAATGGTGAAATACTATTTTCTGCATGGATATTCAGAGTAAACTGATTCAATAGATAACCGTGTTGCCTGCAGGCCAGTATCCCTGCCCAGAGTGAAAACATCTTTTGTAAGAAAAAAGAAATAACGTTTTAAATAATATTTCTTTTTTTTTTTTTTAAAGGATTTTAACATTGTATTGTTTAGCTTTTCAGAGTAAGTCTGGTCATAAGGATGGGCTTTCTCTTGAACTTTTTTAGACACAACAATCTTTTTATTTCCAGCTGCTTCTAGTTGGGAAGAAAAACCAGGAAGTAATCGACTACATTTATTGCCTTTTTCTGTGGAACACTAGATGGCACAACGACACTGTGTAGGAACAGGGGACTTTGGTCTGGAAATAAGCTGGCTCTTAAACTCCCTTACTCCTGTTACCTTTAACCATATTCTATTACCCAAACCAGAGATCTAGGAATATGCTTTGAGAATCAAAACCTAGAGTTTTGTCTATGTTCAAAAAGGGACTGCACAGAAAGTCTGTAAGTACGAAGGGTGAGAGTCTCCTCACCCAAGCTCTGATAGACTTAGGTGGATTTTTTTCTTTTCTGTAGAAGGGACCCAGCTTTATCTTGTCACCTAGTCACATATTGCCATTTGCTTTGTAGTGATACAGACACAAAAAGTTTCACATTAGTCATCCAGCAGACTGTCGTGTTCACCAGGTGTCTTTAAATAAGAAAACGGCCACTGTTTAATATGAAAAAGGTCCAGCTATTTCCTTTCATTAAATTCCTACCCCATGTACTTCCCTTCCTCCCCTGTGGGTCTTCTTACTCGCATCCAGACCTTTGCAATCCCAGCTAGCCAGCAGCTAAGGCATGGCAAGCAAGCACTTTTCTTCCAAAGAGCAGATTCAACTCCAGTCTTCTCAAAGGTTCTTACTTGCTTATGTGAAGCACAAAGCATGGTTTGCCCTCTGGGTAAGACATGTAGGTGTTAAATTTGTGCTGCTTGCCTGAGAGAAGAGGAAGATCACTCCAAAGGAGTTTCTTTCTCTTCAGGTATTGGTAAGTCATGAGTGAAATATGTAACATAAGACTGAGAAAAGCTATGAAGAAAAAGCTTTTTCTCCCTCTCCTCCATTTTATCTCTGAAGTAAATCTTCATTTACCTTCCACTGAAGGGATTTTGGGATGAGCTGTGTATGAAAACTAGAACTTCCTTTATTTCCATAAGTAGAGTGAGAATTAAGGGCTTCATATAACTTGGGAAGTAAGTAGAAGTCACCTTATAATATGGACTGTGGTGGCTATAGAAGCCTAATGGGAGTGTAGAAGGGCAAAAAGGCCTGGGAGTGAAACAGAGATTTGAAGACTTGTCTGTAATGCTGTGTTCAGGCCAGGTCTGTTGTTGTGTTGCAGCAAAGAAATTATATATGGCAGGGTAGGTTTGGATTTGCTTGTAGGTGCAGAGGGATTACTTTGTTGCAAAGTAGCAAGTCAGACCCCAATATGAAATGAAGGAACATCTGGTGTGTTCCCCTTAGTGAACATTCAGCCAGGTAGTTAAAGCATAAGACTGACATTCCTGCCCATGTAATATTGGATAAATCACTTAACCCTTTCTTTTATTTTTATCTGTCAGTGCATTAACAGTGGGATTTGTGATGATAATCTACAAAGGAAATGAAGGGGGAAAGTTACTAGAGCAACCCATGATAACCTCGATCTGATAATCTCAAATTTGCTGGTTACATCAGATTTCCAGACTTCATATTCATCTTATCTGTGACTAAACCTCAGCTATATTTGATCATTAATCGTTAATCATAGAATGGCTTGTGTTGGAAGGGACCTTAGAGTTGCTTAAGGGACCTTGGTTCCAACCTCCTTGCCATGTGCAGGGACACCTTCCACAAGACCGTGGAAGGTCAAAGCCCTATCCTCCCTGGCCTTGAACACTCCCAGGGATGGGCCATCCACAGCCTCTCTGGGCAACCTGTTCCAATGCCTCACCACCCTCACAGTGAAGAACTTTTTCCTCACAACTAATCTAAATCTACACTCTTTTAGTTAAAAGCCATACCCTTTGTCCTATCACTACATAAACCTTGTAAAATGTCCCTCTCCGGCTTTCTTATAGGCCCCCTTTAAGTATTAGAAGGCTGTCTTGAACCTGATCTTCTCCTACAGTGCGTGGTTCCTCATTCTTCTAGTCCCTGTGTTTGCCTTCTGTGACTTGGGTGGTGTGGCTGGAACACTTGCTGGTGAAGACTGGGGCAAAAAATTCACTGAGTACCTCGGCTTTTTCCATGTCCTGGTAATCAGGTGTCCTGTGTTCTTCCCATAATAGTCGTGAATGCTGAAAGGATACCAGGAAAGTAGGAGACTGAGAAAGAATAGGCAAAAACTGCAGAAATATTTTAATACTGGACAGACTGGCAGGAGTGAACTTCATGCACTTGAGGAAGCATAGAATGTAGACTTGAACTTTAAATCGATCTTGGCTGCTGCTTTCAGCATTTCTGTTCCTCCCAAGGAGGATGCCAGGTGTCCACTTGAAAACAGAAAGAATTTCCAGGCAGTATTTTCTGTCTGTACTCTGTGTTCCTGCACTCGCAAAGAAGAAAATAACTTCTTACAAAGGCCGAATACTAGATGGAATACACAGTGTGAGGTTTTGAATGATGGATTCATGCATGTTTACTGAAAGGCTTCTTACTATGTTTTTGTATAATGCTTAGATAAATATGACTGACATTTCTCACATTAATGTGATTAATTTGTACCTCCCTGCTGTTTAACCTAATTCTTTGCACTTCTGTCACTAGAGGCAGTACAGAGCAACTGATGGAGAAGTTGTAGACTTGTAAAACATTTCATTCTTACCTTGGAAGAACTGCTAAAGGGAAAACCTGGAGCAGAGGGAGCACTGAGAATTAGACAAGGAAACAATCTTATGAATTCATGGCATATATGGGAGAGAGCAGTTACTGTTTTGCAGATCTGCATTACTCAAAACAGTTCCACAGCAATCTTACCAGTTGTTCTTTGGCATTTTTTTAAATCACAGCAATATGGAATTATTAGCTGTATAGGCTCAATACAGAAGAACTCCATGAATAACTTTCAATTTGGAATTTAGTAGTTTGCAGGAAGCCTTGAACACATGGGGACCATAGGAACTCAGGTGTGTTCACACCAGCTAGGTCAGTGCAGTGTGGCTTGCTGGGCAGCATGGTCAGCTGTGAGAGTGTCCTCTCTGAGTCTAGAACTGGCATCTGCGGTGCCTTTGGGGCAGCACCTCTGTGTGCTCCTTCTTACTGACTGCACCTGGATCTGAGGAGCAACTTGCCTTGGCTGGAGTGGCTATGCCTGAGGTGGTTAAAACAAAGGAGGAGAAATCAGAACCATGCTTTGAACTGCAGGGCTGACCACCACCTCACCCAGACTACCAAGTGTGCTCTGGGTAACAGGCTCCCTATCAAAGCCTGTGGAGGTGTAAAAGCAGAAGGAACAAGTTCTCCCACATGAAGAAGGAAAACTGTATGGCTGAAGGAGGAAATAAAGCACTGATCCCACAGTCTTAAGGCTAAACTCCCATGAAAGTCTGAATTCAGTGTTGATTATTTTTAGCAGGGGAGAGCCTAGGGGGAGGGCTTGTGAAATAGATGACATTATTGTTAGGAGCAGAGCAGAACTCTCCTGCAGCACTTTCCATCACACCTGCATCCTGATGAGAAATAGTATGTGTGTGGTGGGGAAATGTCGAGGAGGGAAAAGCTGCACTTTGAGAGCTGAAGTGGTAGCAGTTAGTGATGGAGTCACTCTTTCCTGTCACTGCTTTTAGCCTATGAGCTTCTCTTATGCTGATTTCTTTGTTAATCCCCAGGACAGCCTCTGAGAGTTGTTTATCATCCTAGGGCAATATGTTCCAGCCTCCTCTCACCACTCTTTCTTCCTGCACACAGGGGTGCTGATATGTCTAAGTGTTCAGAAGAGCCTGAGGACAGAGTAGGAGGATGTTTTCTCCTTTACATAAGCTTTCTGGGCTCATTACTCTTGCTCAGCACTGTTTTAGTTTCTCCTGCTTTCTCCCAGGCATCCAAGCTGTGAGAAGCAGTGCTGACAGGGGGGTTGGACTAAGTGGTTTCAAGAGGTCCCTTTCAACCCCTAACATTTTGTGATTCTGTCATGCCGCAGTAAATAAGATGCTGTGCAGCTGCTGGGGCATACATCCACACAGGGCCAGGTGCTCTCTAACCTTACCATTTGGAGCACATGTTTATACATCGTTCAAAGCAGTTTGGTCACTGTGGGATGGCTTAGGTGGTTTGGGTAGGGCAGGGTATTGTTCAAGGCTGCCCTTTGCCAGATAGGTTTTAGTAATTTCCTGGCTCTCATACATGGCTTATCTCCCAGACAGAAGGAAAAGAGGGCTTGAAGAGCATGTTTGCCCCAGAGAGAGAAGGCAGCTAGAGCTTTGGCCAGGTGTTGTGGCAACAGAGACCGGCTCTTTTTATCTGAAGCAAGAGCATGAATATGAGGTGCCTTCAGAGACTGGGAGTTATAGTCTGACCTAGTTTGAGTCTCTCTTCTCTTCTGTCTTTCTGTTCAACTGTTTAGGTCACAATCATTTACACAAGAAAATCTCTTAGGTGGCAGTCCTTCACAGATGACTTCCATGATTCAGTAGTCCTGGTACCATGCCATAGTTTTGTATTGCCCTACAGGTCCTCTGGCTTAGGGTCTTTGAGTGTAGAAGAGGATGTTTGTACATAAACCAGCATGATATATTTCCTAAGAACTAAGCATTGCAGGGAACGGAGGAACTGAAGAAATAAAACAAAACCCCAGATAATCCACATACAGACCTGTTGTCTTGAGAAGCCTACCAGCTCAAAAGTGGAGGCCACATGGACTCCCAGATGTGAGTGGAGGGAAGGTGGGACTGAAGCCTATCTCTCTTAACAGCCTTTCTGAATACTTTTGGAAATTTCCATTTAAACCTACTCAGATGGTCTCTCCTCCACAATTTTTTCCTTCTTATGTAGCAGATTAGCCTGACTAGGAAGCTCTCGTATGGTCACATGAAAATGTTTCTTGCTTTGACCTCTAGTATTCACCCACGTACTTTATAATCTGAAAGGATAGATGAGAGCCCTTCAGAGCCTCGGAAGGTCCCAGTGATCCTAAGTGTGAAAATCCTCTCCAGAAGGGGTAGGTTAAATGGCTGATTTATATGTAACTCAATTGTGTTCTTCCCTGCCTGATGCAGGCAGCTTGTTTTTTAATTTAACTATGTGTTTTTATACAGTAAATTGCATTCCAGTAATCAAACAGACATTTAAAAGATCACAATTTACAATTACAGACATCTCCAAATCCGTCACAGATGTCCTTGGGGCTTTGTAAGCCTAAGGAAAAGCCTTGGCTTTTAGAGATAGAAGAATTGAGAGAGATGAAAGGGAAGAGGCTAGCTGCTTTCACAGAAATACGGGAATTATCAGACTAAGCCAGACTTGGGCTGTGTAGTCTGGCTTGGATACATTTTGTGCAGAAGGGGGCTCTAATTATCACTATTTGCACCCACTGGTGGTGTATATGTTTTTGGCTGTAGGCTGCTGGTGTTTGCACAGCCAAACTGTCTCCCTTTGCAGCTGGAATCCCTGCAAGCAGAACCAGAAATTAATTACTCTTGCTGTTCCTCCTGGGAAGGAATCCACCACTGACGTTTGATATCAGCGTTTACTAAAGGAGAAGCAGAAAATGAGGAGCTCTTGCATTACTGTTGAACAGCTGCATTTTGGGATCAGTGCCAAAAGTGAGGGAGGAAAGCTGCTGGAGGCCTGAGGAGATAGAGAAAGGCAGATCCCTCCAGGTCTGAGGCTTCAAGAGACCAGCGCTGTGTGTGGGCAGGAGCTGAGATGCTGTGTGGGAAAGATTTGCTCTTCAGTAGAAGGGGAGTTCCCTCCTGGGTCTTCATGCAAACTGCTTCCCCTAAATCCCAGGCTTTATGACAGATCTAGGCCGATGCTCTGGGATGGGTTGCAGAGCCACAGCCTCTACCCCTTTCCACCCTCTGGCACCAGATACTGGTAGCCTCTGGGTTTAAAGACATGCTGCTTTTGGCACGGATGGTCTCAGAGCTGAAAGCAGCAGTGGGGCTGTCCCAGCCTCTCCTCAGCAATGTGAGATAGCACAATATGTGGAGCTTATTATGCTCAAGGTGCAGAACTTGACAAGTCTGTGTCTGCGCAATGCAGTTGCTACAGCTCTCCACCTTGCATGGCTTATGCTTCGTTGGGTGCAAGATGAGAGGGTTCCAGCAGAACCAGCTGGATGACAGGCCATTTGAAGGGTTCAGCAATACTGGCAGTCAGAAATTTTTGTCAAAGTGCCAGTTTTATCAAAGTACAAAATATTGAGCATAAATACTGTGTATTGTTTTTACTCTGGATGTTTCATATCAGAAAAGCATTTTGCAGCTTTGTAGACATGCCTATGCTTCCAGTGACTTCATTTGGAAATGTCTAGCCACACCTGAGGGGAGATGTACAGTGTAAGTCAGGATGACAGCATCTTTTGTAAATACAACAGGATTTCCTGGGATTATGTTTGAATGCTTGGCCCTCTTGGGGAGGAGAAAAATGCATTTGGTCTCCAGCAAAGCCATGAGAAGTCTTTCCATATCACACAATTTATAAGGCCACTAGTTATCATCAAGACAGCAAACTGCTTCAAATTGAATGATTTAAGAATATCTTTGTGGTTCTGTTGATTAAATCCAAATTGCATGGGATAGAGTTACATTAAAATCTTTAGTCAGTCTAAGTCATGTTTCTGTCATCGTTTCTTTTGTAAGCATAAAAAAATGGAGTGCAAATCAGTATATGTCATAGGATTACATTGTAATGGATCTAAGTGCTTTTTCAATGGCTCACACCTTCTGGTATATTCTCCATAAAGTTTTTCTTTCTTTTTTGTTATTAAAATCTGTCCTGACTGTCTGAACAGGGCAGACTAAATACAGCCTAATGAAAACTGTAATGAATAGGAAGCTACTCTGGCACACCAATTTCATTTTCATGAATCTCATTGTTAGTTGGATATATTAAACAATCAGTGTATCCTCTCTGAGGGCAAATGCTTTGCTAGAAATTAAAGCCATATTTTGTAAGCATAATGCTTAGCTTTCCTTGAGTGGCCGTGGACCAGGTAAACCATGCTGTTCTGGCCGTTTGGTGCTATGTGTAAGCTCTCTAGTATATATCTGCAAATAACATGGATGGCTTTAAAATAAGCTTTGGTAAGCAGTTAATTTGGCAGCATTTACTGGACTGTAGTGAAATGCAAGCAGGAAAGGACACACCGTTTTTAATTTTCCCTGTCTGTTGGTGGAAATTAGTCCTTCTGTTGTTTGTCCAGTTGTGTTAACTGAATCTAATCCCTGTGACAACTCGCAGACATTTTCATTAGTTAGGAACAGCACTTGTCATTTTTAAAATTCTGAGAAGGGATTTTGGGAAAAATCTATTTTAAAGAATAAGTCTCACTTGCACTAGTGATTGTAATTCCAGTGCATTGTGGCATTAGCTGTTAGTACCACACTGAAGATAAAGATCAGGAGCTAGGAGATAATCACTATCTGTAGCACTGCCCACAATATTGTGAGAAATCTGTCCTCTCTAGCATGTTTAGTGTCCAAGTCTTCGCAAGGTATTTGGTTTTGATCTCTCGTGGTTATTCTTTGTCTAAAGTGGAGGGAATGAAGTGTTCCAAGGATGGGGTTCAAGTGGTTCTTTGTTTTACGCAGCCCTTGACTTTCAACAAACATCAGAGAATTTTGGGGTAGCAGACATCTCCTTTCCTGTCTGAGCTGTATCTTTTTTGGCATGGGATGCTAGAGATGTAATCTTCTTTTCCAATGTAGTGAAAAGAAGTATATATTGGTCAACATTAATATTGGCAGGAGATAACATTCGCTTGAGAACCAAGGTGCATTATTGTGACACAATATACTATAATTTAAATCATTCACAATGCAATTTCTTCTGTGGATCCTGTCTATAAACTATACCAGAAAATAGCATTTCTGTTGGTGCATTCAGTTACAAAGTACTGAACACTGCACATAATAACAGAAGAATTCTCTTTTTTTTTTTTTGCGTCATGTAATTTCAATAAGTAGTGGCTCTACCCCACTTTCCTTCTTCATCTGAATAACTTCTCTGACCTTTTTTTCTTTCTTTATCACTCTGGAAAAAATACTGTGATACTGTCATGTTCAATATACTTGTTTCAGCTTACCTGGCTTCACTATGCTATTCCTAGCCAGATGAATGTGTTAAAGTTTTGGAATCTTCAGGGACAGAAGCTGTCTGAGAGTACAAAGCTTGAGAAGCTCACTGCTGCAGATTGTGAAGAAAGGTGAACGCCTTATACAAAAGACTATGCTAGCAGTCTCCATTGAACACTGGAGTTAGGACCAAGAGGACATGAAAGACAAGAGGCACAAAGAAATTGTTCAGAAGTAAACTGAATGAGGTTGAATTTGCCAGAGGTATGATGATGTTCAGATCTCTTTTCTGTTTCCTAAAGGACTCTGCAGGAAGTGTCTCACACTGACAAAGGCACATGTCAGAATGGTGATAGAAGGCCTTTGGTCTGTACCTAGATGTTCACTGAATGGTAGTTTTCTTCCCTGAATGCGTCTTGAAGCTTTCTCGTTCAGAAAGCTTCTTCTCTGAAAGCAACTGTACTGGGTTAATCATTGTCAGTTTTGCCTTATGAGTTGCGCCCTTTCTTACTGTATGTTTAAACTTGTCTTAGGTATGGGGACATGATAGCAGAATACTGTGAATTTGAAGTACGTCTGTGATGTGCAGAAGTAGGCATCTGAATGTGGGCTTTGGAATTAGCAGAAGACGTGCTACTCAGGGCATGGGGAAGCTGGCCAGGATCCAAATTGCTTTTACTCCTGCCTGGGAACCATTGATTCCATTGCAGAGAAAAGGACAGCTTGTCTCCCTTCTGTTTTTTATCTCTCAGTCCTGCCTTCCTGATGTGGGACCATAAAGGCCAACTTCTCCTTCAGCCCGTGCGAGTTGTGATTCTTGCCTGTTTGCTTCTCCAATACATCTTGGCAGAAAGGGTGTAGAACAGTAGCAAAATAAGTTAAAAAGAGCAGTACAAAAAGTAGGCAACTGAGAAGGTTGCCCTTCCTAGCATTCAAGAGAAGCATTTGCTAATATTTTAGTCTGCAGTACAGGACTTCTATGTCTCCTAGTGTAGTTCTTTACTGAAAATACTTCTTTGAGGGAAGTGTTCTATGAATGCAGGTTCAATGTGATATCATGAATGGTCCTGTTTGTAAAAGGAACTTTCTATCTATGTTTTTTGCCCTCTTCAAGTTTTTTAAGAGTTGTTTTCACTTTCATCCCCATCTGCTGCCCGTTTACCTCTTCCACTACCATTTTCCAGTGCATCATTCATTCTTAGTGCAACATGATTTGGATCAGGTGATTCACATATATGCTTCTCCAGCTGAATAATCAATATGAGTCAGGAAAGTTTGCCCCTTGACTAGCAGTTGCTTGTTTCCTACTTAGCCTTTTTTAGAGTTGGTTTAAGTCTGGCTTTTAATTGAGAGAAGGGAGAGGGGTTATTCAGTGCTACCAAATTGAATGCTGCCTCCACTCAGTTTTTGTGCATGCTTCTAAGAGCAGTGGAAAACTACATGAGGAGACAGAAAGCTAGTGTGTTTGGCTATATTTAGATGTGTTCCTTTCAGATCTGAATTTCACCATATAGTCCACACTAAAAAACTGCAAACCTGGGCTGCCTTTTTTTGAACCAAGACTTAGCAGTGCTTTATTTGTTTGTTGTGGTGACATTTGAGGAATTTATTACATACAACTGCATCCTCTGAAAAAAAAAGCCAAGGCTAAAATGGACTTTGTGTGTCACATCAGTGTAACGTGATTGCCCCACACATCACTGTTCTGCTCAGTGCATGGTACAAAGGATTTTCCAAGTAACAATTTTCTGATTGTATGGGCTAAGTGTAAACCAAAATTGAAGGACTGTGAAGTGATTCCCAGGTCTTGTGTAAGGAACTGTGCTCAGGTTGTGTCCTGATTCCATTCAGAAACCAGCTTCCACCTCTTCCTCCACGCTCTAAGTTTCCAGAAATAAGAAACCTAAGTGCATAGGCCCAAACAGGGTTTTGTAGTCAGCCAGCCAGGAAATCAAGACTACAGGACATGCCAAGGAAAGCACCCAGTCCACAGGCTAGGTGTGGAAGCTAATTTTTTTTTTTTTTTTGCAAGAAGATTTGTCCCTCCAAGTAATTCTTTATTCCAGAAGTAAGAGACCTCAGGTGCCTTCTGACTAGCACCCTGCAAGATTTGGGCAGAATCAAAAGATGGGAGGTGCTGCACCATCAAGGAGAGATCTATGGCTCCTAGGGATTCTCTATTTTCTCCTATGACTTCAGTGGAGGTGTCAGTTGTGCACAGAAGCAATGTACAGCTTTGTACATATTGGTACTGGGAGCTTTTCTCCTGTTTGAGAAGCAGAATATTCATTAGGGGAAAAAAAATCTGGTGTGCCCTCCTGGAAAGGTTGCTGGGCTCTGACCTTCTTCAACCTGATTTAATTAAGGATTTTGCCAAGCTTGTTATGTAGGATGTTCTTCGGCAGCACTGAGCAAACAAAGCAGGCTGATCACAAATTACCATTTACACGTGCACAGAATGAAGCATAAAGATAACTTCAAAAAAATTTCCTTTTCAGTGGCGTATAATAACCTTCCTTTAGTAGCCTGTGATACACCTCAAGATCTGTATGACAAGTCATCTCAGCTTCCTCAGTTTTATGTCTTCTCAGACACATTATTAATACAAGGTTGAATTATGCAAAAAATGAACATAGAATCACAGAATGGTTAAAGTTGGAAGGGACCACCCGAGGTCATTTAGACCAACTTCCCTACTCTAGCAGGGTCTCCTAGAGCACATTACTCACAATTGTGTCCAGGTGGTTTTTAAATATCTCCAGGGAAGGAGACACCACAGCCTCTCTGGACAGCCATCACATCTGAATATTGATATATCTTGCTTTCTTTTTTAAACTACATCACTCATTCTGTAGATGTGCCCTTTTTGTGTTTGCTTACCAGGAATGTCAGCTAGTATTTACTGATGCACCTGCATATCAAAAACACCTTTTATAGGTTCTCACACAAGTGTATAAAACAAAAATCCCCAAACCAGTATACATGCATGAAGTGTTCGTTTCAGAAGTGCTTATATATTCATCAGTTCAGAGGTGAAGATGAAGAACATAAAACAAAACTTACTTGGCCAGCAACACTGATGTGCGACAGCTTGAATCTCAATCATCTGTTCTGACTCCACAAAATAAGATTTCTTTTTTTTTTTATTGAATGCATTTGAATAACAAATACCTAAATCTTCCTGATCTACTCATAATCTGGCAGAAAATGAAGTTCATCAGCTGTAGGCAAAAATCAGGCTGAAGAGGTTTCAATTTTTTTATCCTGTTCAGAGATGAATATGTAGTTGGTGAACGTAAACGGTTTGATACTACAGCTGAATGGAGCCAGTGAGTACATAGTGATGTTCCAGGAGCAGAACTGCCACTGATGCAGAAAAATAGCTGGATGCAACATATACCAAATGCACCATCAATTTGGCAGTAAATAGTGTCTATAGGACTGATTCTGGGGCATGCTGGGGGAACAGCTATTGCATATAAACAAAGCTCTCTGCAAGTATTAAACCTCAGGTTGTTGCCCTGACAGCTATTTGCAGTACAGCACATTTCATGCTATGAATTAGACAACAGGATATGTTAAAAAGGCATGACAGGAGAAATTACAACATTTCCTTACAGCTTCTAGACAAAATGACATTTTCAGAATGACATCTTAGGGCAGTCAATAAGAAAGCAAGTTCCTTGGGTGACATGGTTCATGAGCAATTTTTATTGTCCTCATAGAAACCAAGAGGTGATAAAGTCTCCCAGTGACTTCCCTACGATTAGCAGTCTCCCTTTCTTCATCCTCACAAGGTTACAGCAAACTGGTTTTCACTGTGTTGCATTCTTTTTGTCAGCTTTTACTTAGAAGCTGTGAAAATAGGACAACAGGATGAATGAAATTTTGCAGCTAGAATAGCAGTAGGAGTCAGTTGTTTACAAACTAACTTAAAAATTTCTTATCCTATTTTCTAAGGTATGCATCTTTCAGGACTGACAGGCTCTGAGTTAAACAAAAACCAATCTTAGACTCCCTTAAGTAAAACATCATGGAAAAATCTACTGAAGATCCTGTCTCTTAGTTACAGGCCAGCTGCAAAATGCAGGCTTGAGTAGTACCTTCATGTTACTATGCAGCTATTGACTTTCAAGCCTGAGAGAAAGTGGGAAGAGGGAAGCATCAAAGAAGAGTTATTTTCTGTGTTTGAAAGCTAAGAAGACTACAGGTTTTCACCTTTTTAAAATGTTATTACCTACCAGACTGAATAACTTGACAAATTTGTGGAAGAAAAAACAGTGATAACATAATTGCTCTTGGGTCTTAGGGCTCATTCCAGGATCAGCTTTGGTTTTGTTATTTAGGAGTCTACATTTATTATTTAGTCTACATCTGACCTATGGTAACTGTATACTATATATTGACATCAGTGGCATTTCTTAGTGTCAGGAAAGGAGACTAAACAATAATTAATAGGCTGACAAATTTATGAAAGATTGATGTGGGAGCTGGCTGCTTTTCCTTTAGCTCATCTTCTGTTTTTCTGCCCTCTCCTGTTTTCTGTTTGATTGTTTCATGTTCATGTTAAAGAAAGAAACAGGTCACTGTTTCTTTATCACTTAGATCCAAGATCACTTATCTTGGATGAATGTAACATCCAAAAGAGATACGGAAACAAGCAATTTTGTGTGAATGTGAGGCTTGTGCATTGCCCATCAATCTCTGCAATTTCACCAATACATTCCAGATTTTAACCATATTCATCAGAAGACGAAGTTTCAAAGATGGTAAGTTCCTAAAAATATTCTGAAAATTCATTGTGAGAAAGAAGACAAAGGGAAAGTTTTATGTTCAGTCCTTACCTTACCAGTATCATCTACAAGCATTCCTGTCAGAACTCGTGTTCTAAATCAGCCATGACTCGTGCTTTCTCTTGCCCAGTCAAACAGGTAACACGTATGGCAGGGAAATGAAAGTGTTGTGGAAGTCACAAGGGCAGGGAATATACAATACTGAGAAACTAAGTGGAGTAGTGTGGAAGAGATTTTTAGGGACCTAAGATCATAAGATCAATCTGGCAGTGCAGCAGGAGCTTTGGTTAGTATGATGGGGAGATAAAAGTCTTTTGGTGGCTGTAAAGATATGTGGGAGACATGACAGCTTTATGGTAGCAGGGCTTATGGATAAACAGTTCCTCTTTGGCAATGCTGTCTGGATAGCAGCTTGGATCTGCAATACAGTTTACTTTTTTGCACATTTCCTCCCTTAGCTACCCCATCTCCTTTTCTCTTCTCTCTTTCCCCTTCTTAATAAGCTTCCTCACATCACTACCAAGGTATTCATAAGCCAAGTGAGAAAGGAGGAATGACTAACTTCCTTCCCCTTGGGGCATTAGCAAGCTGCTGCTATGAAACACTTAGGTCACCTGTCCTCCGAGAGAGAAACAAGTACACAATGTAATCCAACAACTTCAGTTCATCTCTTCCTTTTGGAGAAGCCACTAAAGTGGCTACAGGGTTGGGGATTTTTATACTCTTGGTGAGTTCTGCTATTTTTTTTACCAGTAGGCATTCTTTTTCAAGCAAAGTTTTCTCAAAATCTTCAGATATCATTATAGAAACCTATGTTGTTTCTGAAATACTGCAACACTTCTAAGCTGACAATTCCAAAAAATTGTCAGCAGCTTTAAAATGGAACTATATGAAATTATAAAAACAAAACATAATATGTAACCACAGAGGAATTCTAAAGTAAAGTGGAAGGAGATTTCAGAGCAGAGCACAGGACCATGGCAAGGCTGGTAAATGTAAGAAATATGGGTTGCAGAGCAAGGCCAGCGATGAAATTGCATAGCCCATCTTGGAGATCTCAGTTTGTCATTGTGTGCCAATTTTCACCTAGTTAGGAAAGAGCCTAGTACTCCTGTCTTCAAAAATGCAGTGCTGCTGATTTAGCTCATCTTTTCAGAGCATTTTGAGATGCACAGCTAGAACGGACTTCAGAAATGTAACTGACTTTTTGGTAAGTGGTATAGTTCTCTTACCATCCTGTTCAGCTCCTGGGCAAGAGTACACTGAGGTGTATAAAAAAAAAATGTAATTGATATCAGCAGTTGGATGAAACAACAAAGATGATGGCAGAGATGAATGAGGAGAAGAGGGAAGTATGCAAGTTATAAAGGAAGACATGAGTGAGTGACATCTGCCTGAGAAAAAGAAGTTTGAGATGAATGAGGGAAGACAATGCACAGATGGAAGGGGTGTATGTTCCCCCCACCCCGAGCAGTACTCTCTACCTGTCCTTGGGGAAATGCAAAGGAGAAACTGCATCTGAATGCAGAGATGGTGCCAGGCTTTGTCAGAGAGAGAAGACTCAAAGTTCATCAGCCTTTTCACCATGTGTGCTCCATGGCTGAGACGCAGCTGATTTGCTCTGAAACAGAAGCAAATTGTTTTACAGCCTTAGGCTGCTCCTGTAACACAGTGAACTTGACACAGCTCTGTTATGGCACTTCCAAGGTGCAGTAAATAAGTAATGGCACTTGTTTTCCTCCCTCTGTAAACTCAATCTGCTTTCATTCTCCAACTTCCCCAGTAGAAACAAGATAATTAAAACCTGGGCCTGAAATTCAGTGATTGAGATTCATGTCAGACCTTAAGAAAATCCCCTGAGTGTAAGCCTGGGTGATTTAGAGAGATCACCTTTCCTTGACTAGAGGTATTTTAGGAACACATTAACAGCATATAAATTAAAAAAGGATTGTAGGCTGGGGCTTTAACACCAATGCCATGGGAGGACAAGCCAATACATGATCAGGCAGGTGTGGAAGCAAAATCAAAGAGATGTCAGATTGATTAAGAATAAACCACATCAGAAGTGCAACTGGTGAGAGACTTACTCATTCAGAGTCAAATAAGGTAGGGAATGTGGTATTACTTTACACTGTCACTTGGGGAGATTTTTTTGTTAAGAGCAGGTTGATCAGGTTAAGAATGGAAGAAGGTCATAACAGGAAAGATGAAGAGTGGAAAAGATATTTATTGGCCAGAGATCTCTAGGGTTTATGTTTGTTTGTTTGTGGGTTTTTTTAATTTCTCCTTTGCCTCCGCTGTGGGAAGTGTCTTAACTCTAGAACTGGGCTAGCTTGTATTTGTATTATCCTTATTTCATTATATTCCACAGAGTGCTGTGTTGTCAAGGAGCTCTAAAACCTACGCTCCACATTTTTCAGTACGGAGAACAGTAGAACACTTCTATTTGGTGGGCTGGCAGCTGCTGTGTGAGCGTCTCCATCCTTTTTAATCACTCTCCCTCCTCTAACAAGCTACTATGAATTAGTTCTTTGGGGCTTATTATCCAGGCTCCTTTACCACACTGGAGAAGGAACAAGAAGTACCAAAGAAGGCCCCAGGGAATATTCCCTTCCTAATGAAACTGCTGTGCCTGTAGAGCCACAGTGCCAAAAGGAGGATGGAGGGGTCATGGCTGGGATGTGTTGTATTCTGGCTGATAGCACATGAGAATGGATCAGAGTAGCCATGAAACTGCTTTTCATGGCACTGGAACTCAAGTCAGCTCTGAATGATACCAGGAAACAGAAGGATAAGGATGGCGAAAGCTTCCTTTACCCACATCCTTCTCACTTGGCCTGCAGTGCTGAAGTCATTGACAAATGAAAGACCTGTAAGCTACAAAAAGAAAGGAAAAAGTGCAGTATCTCTGCTTTTGCTTGAGCTTTCCTCTAATTCTGGGAAATATGACCTTGAGAAGCATGCCAGGGCAGAGATGTAGGTCTCTTCGCAAGCAGCAGCCACCCTGATTGACAGAAGGAAATGAGATTGCATGCCCTTGTATCCTAGTGGGTGAAGGTAACTTACCCAGATCCTGCAAATTTAAAGGGAAGATCTCTCTGCCAGATTTTGAACGGGTCTGTCTGTACCACTCCTTGGTCAGCAGATGTGGAAGCAACAAAGATCCTCACTTCTACAACAGAAAAATAATTCTTCCCTATTCTGCTTTGTGATTGCTATGTGATGATTTGGAACCTGCTGAGAACAAATGATACAATACAAGGATATTTTCTGCTCCCTCATTAACTGAATCATCTTAGTTAAGTTCAGGAAATGGTAGGGAACAATCAGTTATAAGAAATGTTTCCAACCCAACCTCTCCATAGACTAGGGACACATGCTACTGTTCTAGGTTTTTACTTCAATAAAACTCCAGAGACTTGAACTCATTAAACATGCTAATCCTAGGATTACTTTTTAATTTCAGTTTTTAACTCACCTGTTCTGTTATCTCTTGCTCTATCAATGTGTGCTCACAGGGAAAAGCACGAGGAAAGGAACCAAGGTAGATTCGTTTCTGTGGTCTTAGGGTGTGGTGCTGTAGCTGCCTGGAGCTCTCTCACTAGTTTACCTCTCTTGCCAAAGTGCAACTTCAGACTGAAACAGTTACATCTGAACAAACTAGAATGTGAACACCTTTATGAAGATACAGAGGTGCTCTTACAGGTACAATGTGTCCTTTCAGCTAGCTGCAAGACACACTGATGTGAGAAGTGTGCAGAGAGGCATACCAGCTGTGCATAGCTGCACTATGTTCAGCAGCAGAGCATTTGAATACGAACAAGGCTTTCACTTCAGTCTTAGTCCTTTCCCCTCTCTCCTTGGTGAATGAATAAATCTACATCATTGATGTTTATGTGATGATACAAGTGGGTGGGAATTAGAAGTTTGGGGTTACTGGCCCAGGTTATTAACTTGGGTTCATGAAAAAGCAGAATGACTAGTGCAGGGAATTGTGCACTAATTACTCTTGAGCTCTGCTGCTGAAAGAATGAGAGAAAAACAGCAAACATACCAACAACTTTTGACTATTGCTTTAATATCAATAATATCACTGAAAGGAGCAAAAGTGGAAAACGCTGCTTTTGCTGTCTAACTGGACTGTCTGTGGGGCTGCATTGCAGGTGACCTCCTCTAGAGAGTGAATGACAGATGCATTCTAGTTACTATTTTTTGTCATGGTCATTGCTAGCTACTTGAAAGGTACTTCTGGTTCCCCTATAGAGCGAACAGATCCCACTCCTTTTGCCTGGACATCCATTCACCTTTCACAAAACTATCTATGGAGGTTCACCTTAATGTCAGCTCTGGTAATGAAGCAGTTAAGTGAGATCTGCAGAAAATCCAAGAGAAATTCAGTGATTAAACACTTCAGTTATCTTCTACTATTCTTCTTGCCTGCTCTTTTTCACCTTCTTCCGGCCTTGGCAGTGCATGCTCTTGGGTTTTTTTGAAAAAGCTGTATGGAAAATCAGTAAACACTTTATTTGGTTCAACATATGTTAAGGAAGTGGAAACAGCTGGGGGCCAAAGGGAGAATGTGGCTGGCAAGGCAGGTTGTTATTTTTATACAGAGCTGCTAGTTAGGTCCCTCTGTGTAGACATGACACTCCACTCAACCCAGTTTTATCCTGATGCCTGCTATTAGTCCTCTTGCCTTTTCTATAGCTGTTGCCTTTGGTGCACACCCCTACAGACACCAGGAGTGATGGGAGAGGTCTGGCCCAGCTTTGCCTGTCATTTCTCCTCTTTCAGAGGGTGAAAGAGCCCAGGGTGAAAGCTGCTCTGAACGAAAAGACCCAGCCAACCTCTGCCATGTTAAGAGAAACCAAGTGCAAGTTGAGAGGAAATTGATAGGCGGGAGAAAGGATGGGAAGTCCATGCCCAGGAAAATTGTCTCACTGAACTAATTTCCATGAAGACATAATGAAACAGGACTGAAAACTTCACTTTATGTGTCTATATTATATATATCCTATATTATTATCTAGAATTATATTTCTATATTATATGATTATATATTCTAGAGTCATGGATGACAGAGCACTAACTCATAATCACCTGTCTTGTGGAAGAGAAGGCCCTGAATTATTCCATAAGGACAAGAGAGATGCTACTCTATTAGATGAGAAAAAAGTAATGCAGTAAATGATGATATATCAAGGCAAAGAATAAAATCATCTCCTCTCTTTATCCTAAGCTTTTGCTATATGTTTTAAAAATTGCCTTCAAACTTGATTGCCAACTTATTTCTAGTAATGAGTTCAGCTGAGCAGACAGGCATATTTTTGCCTGTCATATGGAGATCTTGCATAATGTAGGTTAAGCAAACAGATATGCTTGGTTCTTGATCATACCAAGGCCACTTAGTATGGCTAGAGGGATCGCTTTTGGTGTTTTTATTCAAACATCAAACACCAAGGCCACTCTTATTTCTTGCTGGTTTGCTAAGGAAAGTGACTTAACTGCAGAGGTCTTATTGCTATTTTATTACTGTTGAGTATGAACGCTTGTAAATTCCTGGGATCTGAAAAACACGATTTTGATTCTTGGCTTCTGTATGAGAGTTTTGTAGCCTAATTCCTATGTCAAATATCACATATGACTTACCCAGAGACTTATGAGAGCTAGCATGGCAAGACTTAACTGTTTTTCCAACACTCACTCTGAAACTGGTGCTTAGCAGCCTTGTGCAGAGAGGAGAAATGAGGCCCAGAGCCACCTCACTGCTTCTGTTGCCACAGGAATCTTTAAAACACCCTTAATTCTGGTGACATCTCTGACAGAATTTCAAACTGTTTCATTAAGTGCATCACTAACATTGCTTTTCAAAATCCATTTTAATGACTTCTAATGGTTTATTTGTTGAAAGATGTTTAGTATGTTCATTGACCCAGTAATAGCATTGCTATTTGCATGTATTTTATGTACAAGACTGGGTGGCCTCCTGGTTACACAGTACCATTCAATGGATACAGGATCATTAGGCCTAACAGACATGAGAGTTTCTTTACCTGATTATTTCCATTTTTTAAAAATGCTTTTGAAGAGTTTACTTGTTATGTAATTATCATATATATAAAATATTCCAAGGGCAAAGAGCGAGTATGTTAAACTAGTGTAGTAAGTAAAGCTAGTATCAGTCTGTTTGCTCTTGCTTGCTCTCATTAAGCCTGCATGGATCTTATCCCTGATTGGTGTGCATTTTTATTTTTGGCAATGTTATATTTGAGGATCCTAGGTTGCAGACATGCTTTTGTCAGTAATAATATTCTGTTGTTATTGATGCCAACTGATTGCTTTATTCCTACAATCAGATGTTTTCCATTTCAGAATCCTTTGATTTCCTATCAGATAGTAAAAAGAGGAGAGAGATTCTGGAATAACACTTTTACAGAACAAACAGAAAAAAAAAAATCTATTTAAATTCTAACAATGTAATTCTTGCCCTCTTTTTAGTTCAAAGGGACAAATTACCAGTGGCCTCTGAAAAACCAGAACACGTACAAGACTTCATTACAGCCAAAGATTTCAGGAAATATTGACAGATCTACTTCTAAAGCAGAATTTCCTGCTTCCTGCCTTGATGGATAAAATACCAACACACACAAGTTCATCTGTTCACTTTGAATGTGTGCTGACAGAAGCAGTCTCAGTATCAGAGTGGTATCATTCCAGGTGTACACACTTGGGATGTCCCTGACTACACAGAGCAAGATTCTTGCATCCTGTTTGGTATCCGTGAGGACTTAGAAGAGGAAATCATAAGCTGTCAGAGACTCAAGATGGCAGGGGTATGAGGGTGAGACCCAGCTTTGTGTGCTTTCAGGAGAAGGAGCACTGCATCCTGCCAGCCTGCAGACTAGTTCTGTCTGGATAAAGAGAAGCTGGCTCAGTGGCTGAACCAAAAGCAGTAGTTCCAAGTAGTATCTGTCACTTTCTTTACATTTTTGATCATTTGTTGCTGACTTTCTCCATCCTCTTGATCTTATTTCTTGAGGACTACTTATGACCATATGAAAAGCCTTTTTAAAAAATAAGTCTAAACCTGGCTTGACAGTGGCAGCTGTCATAATTTTATTTTTTTTAAATTCAAATGGTTTCAGCTATTCCTAAAAATACAGTCAACCAAAATACAGTAGCAAAAGATTTTGCTTTTTCGTAAATTTGGCACCGGTAGCACTGGACATGCTTACCAGACTGTCTCATCCCAGGCTGTCACATCTCCCAGCAGATACTGCATGCTGGAATGGTGGACATGTAGGTGGAAACAGGTGAACAGGCAATGAAAGAGATTCCTCAGGAACATCTTCTGTCTGTAGGCCTTTAGAAAAACTTAATTTATAGGAAACAATGCACTGGCATTTAAGCTGTCTAGACATGGGTACATACTTTGAATTAATTTTGATGGGAGTTGTGCCCTTGGGTGTTTTCCAAGTGCCCAAATACCACAAAAAATACTCTGTTCAGATATTGTGCTAACAAAGACAGCATAAAAAGCAAACTAGATAGACTTTGATAAAGAAGTATACAGCAAAGGTAGTTGCATACCTCAGGAGATTAAATGCTAGAGCAGTATGGTTCTAATAATGAGCATTGTGGGAGTGGAAACTTCTGTGAGAAGATAACACTAAAGCAGCAGCAAAAGTTTGAGGTATAGCTATGGTTGTTGGCATTTAAAATATACCTAAGCTATGTGTCTGAAAGCCATTCAAAATGTCTAACTTGGATAAGTGTGCCAGGAAACACTACTTTATTTGTAGACATCCTGAGCACCTGTTGGCAGACTCTAAAGATGAAGAGAAAGCAAAAAAAGGAAAAAGCATAAATACAATTTATCTTCTGACAATTCTGTCCTTTTCTGCTTCTTCTTACAAACTTAAGGAGACTTCAAGCAGCTAAAAAGCTGTAATCACAGCCTTCTTCTGAAATGTGTTGCTTCCCTGACACAATGCAGGAGAGTTCCTGTTTTCCTGTTGTTTCCTGTGGCATAAGCATTTATTTTAAATTTCTTTTGTCATCTGGGTAGATGTTGTCTAGAGGAGACGTGCTTTCATGTGACACTCTTCCTTCCCGCTGCTGTTTTCGTGGCCTCAAAGGCAAATGCAGGATATTCCTCTAGCAGTTCCTTCAATGGCGCTCGTTATTCTAGTATCTCTGATCTGTAATGATGTCAGCATTTCCAAAGAAATGATGCAATTATTTGAAAAAAATATACAATGGATTTACCCTGAATTTCCTAGAAAGGGCTGAAACATTCTTCAAGCTCGTATAGTTTACAGAGGATTTGGACAGTTATGTTAGTAAATTATTCTCTACTTAGAAGACAGTTAATTAGAAGACAGTAAAATGAGATAAGAATGAACATCAGATTGACTTAATTTGTCTAGACCCTTTGGAGTCAAGAACAAGCTTGGCAAAGCTTTCGGAAGAGTTTTTATAATTTGGGACAGTCTAAACAAAATTGATCTCTCTATGCAATGGCCTGGTCTGTATGGTCTCTCAAAGTCCCTTCCTTGCTGTGCTGCTGTGATACTAACCTGTATGACTTTCTAGTGGCTTAGCAGGTGATATCCTGTATCAATACTAAGAATGGGAAAGATGAGAGAACTTCAATTAGATGCTGGTGTGCATTAATAATCATATTTAAAATTCTAAGTTGCCTTCAGCACATCATTTCTTTACAGCTACACAGCTGTAAAGATCCATACTGAGTAAGCTGTGCTAAGAAACCATTAATGGGAAATGTCTCATTGGTTCATAAATCAACAACTGCAGAGACTCTATTTTAAAACTAGCACACAGGTCTATCACGACAAGAAGTACCTGGCCTGATTTATCACATGAGCTGATGACTCATGACCAGATGGTTAAACACTACTGGAAAACTTGGCTTATAGCAAATCATTTACATAAACCTTCAAAAAATCAGGTTGGAAGAAAAAGCTGGTTGAGTGAGGCTACAACCTTAGGAAACATATAAGACTGACATGAGGAATTCTGTCTTTGAGATGACTGGTAAAGTCCAATTTATTTAGGATTTACAGGGAATTGCTTTCTGAGGCCTGATACTGATGAAAGCACTGAATTTTCTGATCATCAGGACAGAAAAAGGAAGGGAGAGGAGGGGCTGCCTTACTCTGAAGTAATGGGCAGAAGTCATACTTAAAGATCGTATGGGCTTGTGTCCTACAAGCACTTTCGTGGCATTATTCAGTAATGCCCTTTCTTCTGTAATGTTGTAGATGACTCCAAAATTGGTTTGCTTCAGCATTCTGTGAAGCAAAGAAGGTAGTGACAGAAAGAGAGTGTGAATGGTCAGGTCAATGTAGCGAACAGAAAATACGCAGTTCAGGTTTTAGATAGATGTACTCATGACCAATTGAAAGGTATATAACATGAAGGCTAGCAATCCAGTGGTTTTTTATAAATGAATTAGCCTCTGTGGGTAATTTACTTCTTTGTACAAAGATCTATATTTCAGTAAAGATGTAGTCTGCAAAATAGATAGTGGATTTTTTTTTTATGATGCAGTTACCTTGAAGCTGTTTACTCCTTTACTGAATGAAGACTGGTTAAGAGGGAAGGTTTTATCTGATCTCAGTCAAAGTTTCAGTATATAGCTCCAAATTGTCTTTATTTGCATAGCTTGCTTTGTCAACAAACCAACCTGTGTGACAATTGAGAAACTTTTGCTTACTTTAGGAAGCCTAGTTTCTCCTTTCCTCAAGCATGCTGCACCATATTCCCTTTCTCCTTCTGACCAGAATAGTGTTAATGTAGTAGCTTGCATTCCTAACTGCAAAAGGAGGTTTTCTTTGTCTACTTCCCCAGGTACCAAATTTTCCCTTCTGGTTACGCGACTGGTGTACCACTCAAAGAGTTATGCTGCTAGAAGTTACAAGACTACACAAAATTACAAGTGCAATGAGTTTTACCATCATTCTTGTCACTTCATAGCAGAAATAGACCACACTGGTATGAGTGATACTACCTTCAATATTATCTCTGTGCCAGCACAGCGGGATACTTCATTTTACCAGGGCCAGACTGTAAACAGCTGATATGGTGGCAAAGTAATCATAACTGTTCAGACCTTTTCTTAGGCTCTGGCATTCCCATAAAGTTTACACTAGCAAGAGATTCTGTTCTTTCAGTAGGGTGTGCTTTGGGAGAGGGGGTGGACATATGACTCTGGCAGAAAAGGACAAGGGTTTGGGGCTGTGAGTGTGAGAAGCAGGGAGGAAAGGGCTTCTTACCAGTCTGCTCATTGGTGCTACAGCTCAGAGGAGAAGAGGCAGCGAAACCTGAAGTGGTTTGGCCTGGTTGGGATGTTAGTGACCTATTGGACCAGAGGATATCACAGCATCTCCCAGCGAGGCCCATTCAGTTGGGTTAGGTCTGAGTATTGATGAGTAAAGTAAGAAATGAATTTACAGTGTAGGTGTCAGTTGTTCCTTAATGCCTACCTGGGTACATGTTCTCACTACATGATAAATTTTATCTCTGTTTCAGTGATGATTCACTCTCCCTGAAAGATAATACACCTCATGTTTACCACAGAGAGGTAGCATGTAAAGAAGCAGTTGAAGTGAAGTAGCTGGCACTAAGGCACTACTAATAACCTGAGAAACATGCCTTCTGATGAAAGAGTTAACTTAGCATATTTTTTGGTGCTATATTGGTAGAAAGGTGCCTCTTCCTTTCCTAATGAGACTTCTTTACCAGAAGCAATAGGGTACGGTTCTGCAGTGTGGAAGGAGATGGATGAGGAGGGATATAATAGATGTCAAAAAAAAAATTCACATTATGTAGGGAAAAGTCAACATGAAAGAGTTTTTCTCTGTTTCTTCCATTACCAAAGCAGACAAGTGTGCCATGAAGCCATCAGATGGCAGGTTCAAAACAAATAGGAGATAATGTCCTCACAGGCTGCTGCATGTATTAAGCTTTGCGGCCATTGGTTGCAGCATGTTGTGGGGTCCAGAAGTTCTCGGAGCTTCAGAAATGGGCTGTGAAAGTTCATGGATGAAAAATGCCTAGAGAGTTAACAGGCATGAAGGTAACCACCATGGTTTGAGGTATCTGTCATACACAAAACCCTGGGAAATAGATATGAAATCTTTCAGAATGTTAGTCTGAGCTTTCCATGCTCTTTCACTCCTGCCTGTTTCTATTGCTGGCAATAGAATAGTGAAGCAGGCAAAAGAAAACAGCAGTTTCTGGGCAGGAGACAACACATGGTTAGGAAAGTTTGTGTGTGCCATTAATTAACATGGTTCAAAGGAACCATGATGGGAAATGTGCAGGTTTGGTAAACAAGCTAATTGCACTAAAAAAATACCTGACTCCATGTCACAAATTTTGACTCACAGGGGAAATTGACTTCAAAAACTTTGTCATTCAGCAGAACTCTGAGTGTCTATGCTGGTTTTGCTTGGTAAACATTCCCTTACTTAACAAAAGCTGTTACTAGTGAGGAAAGAAAAGGCCAGGTACACTCTTGCTGTGAAGTGAAAGCCTGCAGGCAGAATAGCTGACATTCACTTAAAACCCTGTAATTCTGAGAGTGAAGAAAAGCAAATGCACTGAGCTGGCAGATGAAATGTACTGTTATCCTTGTCTTCAGTAAAAGGTCAAGAAGGAAAAAAAAGTCATGAGGTCAGAATTAAATCAGAAACAATAAAAATAGTCCTTAGACATTGCAGTGTCAACACAGTGCTTTTCTTCTGGTAGCTTGATCTCCTTACAGAGCTTGGAGAAAAAAAAAAAAATCTAAGGACCTGCCAAAGCGTTAAAAGCAGTACAGTTGCATTTTGAAGGGCAAGGAAGCAGACTTTGTGGGTAAAGAGCTCTGTCTTTCACCTTTCATCTCTCTGGTGTTCACCCAAGACTATAAAGTGTGCCATTTTAAGACCATTTATGTTGTTTGGGAGAGTTATTTGAACAGTATCTCTGCATTGCTGAGGTAACTTTAATTGAGTTGCTGTTTATGTGATGCAATTAAATTATTGGCCTTCTGATATCAAACTATCCAAATGAAGTAGCCTTGTTTGGGTAAGGGCTGTTAAAATGTAAAGTGGCTTACTGATGTACTTGAGGTTTATTGACCTAACCTTCTGAAGTTAACTTTTGTTATATAAAAAAGTGCCTTGTGCCCTGCAGTCATTTCATAGACTTTTTTCCATGGTTTGTCAGAGAGAAGAGCTCAGGGAATCCTTTGCTCCCTATTTAGTGAAGTAAAGACCCCCTGGAATTGTTCTTCACCAAAGAGATTCAGTTCTTCAGTTGAACCATGCCATAGGGTTTCAGTTTAACTTGCAGAGCAAGCTTTCAGCCATCTAGAAAGGATGCTAGAAGGGAGAAAGCCCAAGTCAGACATATGGCATTTGACTCTCTATTTTATGCAAAGAGTTAACAGCAGCTGTGGGTTTTCCACATATTAGACACATAATTAGAATAGCTTCTCATGCCACCTTGCTAGTTTACTAACACAGAAGGATTTATGCATTTACATTGGATGCTCTTATAAGACATAGAATATTTTGTAATGGTTTTCTGTTTGCCAGGAAGGAGGAATAGAAGACTGAGACTTGGAAAGAGACATCAATGTGATGAGGGTCTGTCCTTTTGCAGCCTTGACTGGCAGGGATTAAAACAAGCTAAATGAATTTAACTTTTCCTCCCTGATAGCCATGGCATACTCTCCATTCTTTGAATTTTAACAAGCTTTTTCACCACCACTCTGCAGATGATGCATGTGCGTCTGAAACACGCTATGCAATCTAGTCTGCTTTCAACACCTATCTATCTGCACCTGATTCACATAGTTCATATCTGTTAGCACCTGATGGAGACACTTGTCCTTGAGGTCTCCTCTCTGCTAGAGCTGTTTACCCTTTGTGATTTACCCTTTTCCTTTCTCAAGTCTTTGATTTTTTTTTTGTTTCTTTTTCTTTTTTTTTAAATCGTGGTGACAGATGGCAGTGGTTTTCCATCCTTTAGATATTGGGCATTTCTCTCAACCTGGCCAACCAGTTTGTTTCTTCCTTTGTCCTCCCTGCCCCACCCTAAAACAACTTTTCGTGATAACTGAGGATGCTTTCTGGCTTCCTGAGCATGCCTATTCCTTTCATTGTGGGGCAATGAAAGCATGTCCTGCCCAGCCACTCTAAGTAGGCAGGACATAGTTTCAAGTCCTACTCTGAAGAGCTCAATTACAGGAGCTATTTTTTTCACTCCTCCACCCTCAAGCTTTAGCTCAAGCCAGAAAGGAAATGAATCTGATGGCCTTTTTGTAGAGTTTTTACTATATTCTTGCTGCAACAGAGTTTCAAATCCTGTTATTATCCAATGTATGCAAGTTTTCCAGTGGATCCAGGTCTGAGGTGAGTGTTAGAGTCAGAAAACAAATTTTGGTATGAGGTAGAAACAGACACCTTCTTAACTGTGTTTTTCCCAATTTCCTCTCAGACAGTAAGTTCTCTTGTTCCACACATGAAAATTCTTGCATGGTTGTTTTTCTAGAGAAAATCTGTATGGGGACAGTAGCTTAGTACTTACTCTGTTCTTTATCGAATAATTACCTGTGAATAAAGACATTGTGCTTTCACAACTATTGTTTCCTGCCAAACTACCTGGGCAAGAGTCATATCTTTACAGTGACATGTCCAGAAGCCCATAGCAGTCCCCATGCTGGTTTATGAACTATGAGATTAGAAGGATTTTTTACTTCAAAACATGCCTAATTTTCCCTGAGAAGCTTAAATATATGTTAGTTTCAGGCTTGTTAGGGTTATTCATCTCTTAAAAGGTCGTCTTTTTGCTCAATCTCTGAAAGCTTTTACAGGTTGGAATATATATAATTTATACAACATGCTATTGGGACTCCAGGGAAAGGTACTGCTGTTCAAGGGAGAAAGGCAAAGTGGGATATTTTGCCAAAGAACAAGAATATGTTGATAGAATTGCCACAAAAGTTTGGTTGTTTGCTTTTTGTTATTCTTTTTCAAAAATTACTAAGGAAAGCTTGTGTCCTATTTTTAAAAAATTCTTTATTTTGCATGCATATTATCCTTGTCTATGCATATATTTATAGTTGGCTTTCTATGAGGAGAAAGGAGGCACAAACTGAGAAACATAGACTGGAATACCTTTCACTCTCCCTTTATACAAGCCTGATCAGCACTGCCTTTCTGTTTTGGGGTCAGACAGCTGTTTGCAGCAGCAGTTACAGAGGGGCAGTGTAGAAACAGCCTCTCAGAAAGGAAGGAATTAAAATAATTTCCATATAACATTTCATTTGAAACTTTGATCATTGCCAAAATGGGATTAATTAATTTTCAACAGCCCTGAAGAATTACACATGCCTGGAGTCTGACTGGTTTAACCACAGAAACTTGTCAGTGTAGTGGGAAGCTAGAGCTTTAACACTCAGACTCCAACAAGCAGCTCTGGCTGAGAGCTGCCATTGCCAGGCACTCAGGCTGCTTGAAGGCAGGTGTTATATGGAGCATACCCTCTGGATGACTCTGGACCTCGTCAGTGTGCCCGAACAAAGCACACCCTTAGCAGGATTCACCACTGATCATACAGTCAGAGGGGGGTCGTTCCCTGCCTAGACAGACAGCCTGAGGTTTGGGCTTTGTGCAGCAGGCCTGCAGGCATGTGAGTGAGGCCCAGGCTGTGGGCTGCGTGCGACCCTGCTGGCTCTCCTCCCAGAGCAGGGGTTTGCGGTATGTGCCTTGGGAGTCCAGAGGCTGTTTGGCATTGGAAGCAAGCTAATGCAAAACACAGTCAAAGCGCTTTCATGTGAGCTCCTGAGGAGAGGCCATGGTGGCTGTAAAGAATACGTGCAGCCTTGGGTTTGTTTACAAGGAGAGAAAAAGGTCTGCTGTGGGAAATGGCAATGTCATTGTTCCTGTGGTGCTCTGTACCTTGTTTATAGGATAGTGCCAAGTGGTGAGCATCTTGGGAACAGCAGATTCCCCTTTTGATCTTGTTCAAAACCTGAAAAGGAGAGAGTTGTTTAAATCTGTGCTACTGTTGCTGCTGTTCCACTGATTGAACCTTCCCCCCCACACAGACTTATGTTAGCTTCTATCAGCTATAGTGAATTTCTGAAGCACCTTGGTAACATCATAATGTCAATGTTTGAAATCAATGCTTTATCTTTGTGTGGACGTTTTACTGTAGGTGTATCTGCAGCCACTTCTGTTCTCTGTGGTTTTCCCTTCTTCTAACAGCATGTTCAAAAGTGCTATTCCAAAACCAAATAAAAAGTATTTCTGTTCTTGCTTTGTGAGATCTCAGTACATTGTGTGAGCCTGAGAGTGTACAAACTCTTGGCTTCTCTATTCATTTTTTGTGGAATTAGTTTACATTTTCAGATTAATTTTGTTCCCTATAGGTAAGTCCTGGACTCCTCTGTAGTAATTATTTTTGGTGACTCCACTAACGCCTACTGCTGAAGACAGAGATGATCTATTTCAAACTCCTCCGCTGAATGAATTTAGCCAACAATCCACTCATGACTCTGGCAGAGGTTTCTGCTTTCTTTCTTTCCTTCAGGCCAGTAAAAACTTTATAAATCTTCCCTCTACCATTCCAGAAATGTGAGAACTTTTCCCCCTTGACACCTAAAGTATCTCACTGACTTTGTGTGCATAAGAGAGAACACATGTTTTTAGATACTGCAGACACCTGAATTTAAATGAGCAAAAAGTCAACATTTACTCTTATAAAAGGTTGTTTCACATTAGACTAGGCTCCACAAAACTTGTTTTTTCTTAAGAATGCTTACTTCTGGTGCTCATATACCTACAATTCAAAAGCTGTCAACTTGATTACTGTACTATAAAAAGTCCAGAAGTTTCTACTGGTTGTCCCTACTGCTTATATAATAACATGATGCCTCCTGTTCTTATTATACACTAGTAGCCATGATGTCAGTGAACTATTACCATTGATCTCAGGAGATGTTAACCAAATGCATGAGATTCTGCTCTAAAGCAAGCCTCAGGCATCTTCATTACAATTCTTTCCTTGTGTCCATTTCAAGATGCCAATGAATTTCTTTGCCTGCTTTTCCACTGAAGAAGACCAGAGAGTTCCAAGAAGATACCATAGACTTCCTTTTCAAATGTTCTTTGAGACTTGTCCTGTTTGGTTGGAACTGGAAAGCATTCAGATGTGTTGAAAAAGGTGAACTGATTACTGTAGTCCAGCTCCCTTTAGACTAGTGGACACGTTATTTTCGGAACTAAGTTTTGCTAACAAGCCAAAGATTAATTGGTTATGGAGACTAAATTATCGTAGAATCATAGAATCATAGAACAGTTACAGCTGAAAAAGACCTTGGAGATCATCGAGTCCAGCCTTTGTCCTAGCCCTANACTTTATAATTTATTAGAAAACATGATGGTGTTATAACCAGAGGCTGTTAGAAGCCTTCATGAGGATGAATAATTATGACATGATGAGACATGTCCGAGGAGGAATTTTTCAAACTGCATTAATGTGAATAAACAGAGATTAGTATTTGAGGAAAAATAAGTAAACTCACAAATCTGCAAATGAAGACTGGCATAAGCTTCTGTATTTTTTTTCTGTTGAGAAGTTGTTGGAGTTTTTCCAAAGCAGTAGCAAAAGGGGATTTTTGTTCAAATTAGCTCTGTGCTAATTGTAGCTTTATGATAGCCACTAAAAAACAAAATTCCCGTCAGGGCAATCCTCTCTTTCTGTTGTCTTCATAAAGCAGTGAGATGGTGATCTCTCCTTTGTCACTTCTATCTTAGTAGAATTCTTCTGTTTCTCAATGAACCTGCAAGCTGTCCAGGTAGAATTTGCAATATTTGACTGTGAGAATTTGAGCTGTACTTCTTGGACATCTTGGTATCTCACATCTATCCTGGTTATTTTGTGTTTTACGTGCATGCTTTGAAAATATAAATCCCAAATGTTTACAGCAATTACATTTTAGCATTAGTAGATCTATGGGGTGGAATTACTCTGATTCTGTGCTGTGCTAATTGAGGAACAGCCACTAATGAAAAGTTCACAGAAATGAGAAAGGTGATGTACACTTTGTCCAAAAAAAACCCCGCCCTACAACAAGAAAGGCAGAATAACTTGGTTAGGACAACTGTAAAGTTAGCTGTTTCCTGCAGCCACAATAGTAAAGTGTAATCAAAATGAAAAATTATTTCCCTTTTTCCTTTTGCCCTACTTGAAAGGTAAGGTTTAGGTCAGTGGCTTTACTGATAATTCACAGAATCACAGAATCATTAAGGTTGGAAGAGAACTCTACAATCATCAGGTCCATGATTGCCTCAACCGAACTCCTCAGCAACAGCCTGACCACTTCCAGCTGTAGTGGATTTTTCTAGCAGTGACTCACTGAATTCAAGCAATTTGATTCCATGTTGGATTAACTGGAGATTTATCTCTGACACTCGTGAGGCAGGTTTCGGGTTTTGATGATGTATGAGAATTAGCAACCTAGCTGTATTGCCTATTCTTGGTTTTTGGAATGATTACCAATAGAGAGAATGGGTGCTCTGAACACAGAAAGCAAGTATTTAACATGAAAAGGTTCTGCTTCTTTGCATCTACTTTGCTGAGAAGAACATCCCTTTCATGATTTCATAGTTAGAAACAATATGTTCACCAATAGTAGAAATAAATTCATAGCTTTGATAGCTGCTCAGATTTTAGGTTGAGTGTTTGCAAATCTTGTAATCCTCTACAAGTGGTTTTTGTATCTGTCTGTCATAAGTAGCTAGTAATATTCTAGCATTAATATTGTTACAGTAATCCTGTATGATTTGTCCATGTTTTACATGGCACTTCTCTGCTCCCTAAGGCTTAGACTTTGGCTAGTGTTTCATTCTCATCAGCGAGGGATGGCTTTTACATCAGGATGGTTTTTACATCAGGAACACACACTCTTGTTATTGTGTTCATCTTGTTCATTCAGAAAATTAACTGAATTGTTTTTCCAAAATAGGACAGTATATTTTTATACCAGTGGAATGTCAAAGGATTTAAGTACATATGTACTTTTTTCTGGTTGAAGGAAAAGACATCAACCCAAAGCACATGTGAAATTCTGTCTGTATAATGAAGAAAATAGTTTGACTATCGTGTTTTCAATGTAAATTGCTGCACTTGCAAATACCAGGTTGCATGGGAGGTAAGCCAAGGTGATGAAGTCCAAGGAAGATGAAGAAGTACAGAAATGGTAAACATATTATCTTCTTTTAAGGGAAGCATGTTGTAAAGATATAGGGTCTTGACTTTCATTTTGGTAGGAATAAACTTAGTTTTTCTGGGACAGGTGCAAATTCACCAGGGAAATCATTGGCAAGAGAGCAGAGATAGGTCATAGCATTTAACAAAAGCTTTATTATCTGTTGTTCTGTATGGCAGTAGACTAAATACTGGTCCTCTTGAAGCCAGAGCCAAAACTAGTTTTTTCAGTGGCCCAGGAGTTTATCCCAGATGTTTTGCTACCATAGTGGAAGTCTCATCCACTTGTGTAGAGAGCAGTTTTGTTTAGAATAAGAATTGCTATTATTAGGCTGTAGTTTTGTAACCAAAGGACAGTTATAGTTAAATTAATTAAATGTAATTATTATGGAAAAAATATTTCTCAGTAATCTTCTAGATGTAGACTAACACTCGACAGGATACTGCAGCCATCATTGCAATACTTACAGATTACAGTTTATGCAGCAGAAGTATATGCAATAAAAGTAAGTTGTACCTTCAAAAACTTACCTAAACACATAGAGCTCAATAAGCACACCAGTAAAACTCCCAAAAAGCATGTAAATTCACATACTTATATGAGGTAGGAGTAGGCAAATGCAGAATAAACACATATTCAGAACAGTCCGTTTGTTATCGAAGTACACCAGGTACAAACCCTGCTAGATTTTCCTGTAGTTTCCTTCACAAAGGGACTGCCTGGAAAAGTGAAGTGTTTATTTCAGCTTCTCTATTGTGGGAATAGAGTAAATTCTTATTCGTGTGTTGATCTGATAAGTACTAGTGATTTGCGTTCATCTGTTTCTCTACTACTTTTCAAAACAAGAATGTCTTGAACTAATTCACTCTCTTCATTTGGAACATGGATGTCTGGTACTGAGAGTAAATCAAGAAAGTTGGGAAAATTTGGGGACTACTGGTAATTGATATGTTTCTAGCAATGCCTTCCATGCTTTTATGATATTTCAGACTTTTAGATCTTTACCGATACCTTGCAGATACAAAGTCCTGAGAATGCATCTAGGCTTCATTCAAGTTTGTTGTCACTGAAAGGCAGTTAGAGAAAACAGGATGTAACAGGGCTCTCATTCCTTCCTGGCTCACAACCATGAAGAATACTAAGACTGTTATCCTATAATGATCAAGCCACCTCATACTTCTAGCAGTGCACTTTTCTCTGGTTGTTTATACCATTGGTTTCGGCATCAGTTGTGGTCCTGTCCCTGCTGCATTTTATCACAGTACACAGAAAGCAGTCTGGGATACTTCAAATATGCAAAGAAATTCAGTGGGGGCCTGGGGAGAAGGAAGAGAGAAAGGAAATAGTTTAGATACATAGAAAATATTTGGGAGTTTGCAGTCAGTTTCAAACCAAAAAATCTAGTTTTAGTGTATATCTTCATGAATTTGAAAATAGAAATGATAAACCAGGTATGTATACTGAAAACTTGAAATAAGAATAAAATTTTTAATTTGAGATGAACATTTAAAGTAGTATATCTTATATTAGATTTTATTTGCTTGTCTAGCTCTCATGTAATACTGGATCCTACAACATCAGGATCAGATTGTAAAGCTTATGGAAAGTGAGACTTGCACTGATGTCAGCGGCTGCAGTGCAAGCTGCAGACACCTGTTTGCATCTCATTTGTATTTATTATGGTCAGAGGCAAAAACTGGGAAATTACTTTTTGGAGATGCAGTTTTTGTGAGGCAAATGACTCTTACTGACAAATATGATTCTATAAGAGTTTGATTCATAGTGATTTTGCTCATGCCACTTCTGGCTTTCCATTGCAGTTACCAGGAACTGATTTTTAATTCTTACTTGCTTCTTGAGATAAAGATACTTGTATTTGTTTCATTTTTTAAATAAAACCAAAGTGTTTATATCTTTGAATGTGTTTACTACATCAGCTGCAAAGTCATTTAAATTGCAACAGTACTAGGGATCATAGTGGAGTGCCAGACAAAAACAAAAGAATATTTTGAAAGATCAATAGCATTTTTTAAGCTCAAAAGCATCCTTTTAATTCAAACCACACCATATGTGATTGTGATATCATTAAAACAAATATCCCAAATGAACCATCCCTCATCTCTGTATCAAAGGGCTGACATCATTTCTGCATATTGTATTGATAGTTTTCAGTATTTGGTCCAGAGGTCAGACAAGTTAGCAGGGGAAGCAAGCTGTGTTCCAAAATGCCACATCAAGTCCCAGCATGAGCTTTTTTATTTTCTTTGAATGTAGGATCATAAGAAGTGAACTTTTAATCTGTTTTGTCCATTTGTGTTTACTGTAGCTAGGGGATCTATTGCTTTCTTATTGCTATTTCATTTCTTTAAAGACAAAATGAGAGAAGAATATGGGGAAACTCCTAACAAGGCAATTTGGGCAAAAGGAGTCTGTACATTGCCATTCTACACTGTGGTAGCTTCCAAGCAGGCTGCTGCTTGTTTGTCTGGCTAATTTTATATCACTTCAGGATATAGCTCCTGTAATGCCAGTCTCGTACTATAGATGTGGAAAATGGCTTTTACATTGAAGTCAGTAACAGCTGAGTGCATACACTGCAGAAAATAAACACAAGCATTGCTTTCATTGTCTCTTCCTTCCTCTATTATGTAGGCTAAATTTTTGCTGTTGTCGTTTTTTGCTCACAGAGATACCAGCAATATCACTGGAATTTCTGTTGAAGGAAGGACAAGCAATCAGTTTTTTTATTTTTATGATTTTTAATAGTGGATGAGTACCAAGTAACTACTCTGCAACTTGTTCCACTATGAAAATAGCCCTGCTGAGAACATAGCACAGCTTTGTTTTGCCATTCCACAGAAAAATCAAGAAGCTGATGAGCAAACAGAAAAATACGTTGATAAAAAGAAAAGTTTTGTTCTTACAATATCTTGCACATGTTTATGCTTAAAAACATTTACACAAGATAGGTGTCTTTTGTTAAAGTATGTCCTAGAACCCATCCACTGAACAATATGTAACAGTTGAGCTAAATGCTCTCTGCTTTTTTCCTTGTAGCAGCAGGATGCACCCAACAGTGCCTTTAGTACTATTTGTAAAGAAGTGTACACAAATTCAGGCTTGTACTGCTTGCCAGAGACAGAACGTTTTCTTTATGGTGAGATAAATTAGTTTCCATTTTAATGCAAATTTTCCAGCTTATTGGCTGTGGTAATCTTCTGTTATATTTGGACCTTAAGTGCTGGAGAGGCTTTGCATTATTTCCAGAAATACTACTGAGATATGCGAATGTGTGTAAAACAGTCGGAGACATAAATTAATGTCCTTTCTTTTAGTCTTCTCTTTATTTCCTCATTGATTGAAGAAATAATGGTGGAAAAGAGATTTTTTCATTTCTAGTTTCAGTAGTATATTTCTCAGACCACTGTTGTTCATACAAAAGAACTGTTGTTCATTGATTGAAGAAATAATGGTGGAAAAGAGATTTTTTCATTTCTAGTTTCAGTAGTATATTTCTCAGACCACTGTTGTTCATACAACTTTATGTGTAAATATCACATTGTGTCTAACAGACACAAAAACTGCAGCACAGCCAACTCAGATTGCACTGTGTGGGACAGACTGCGAAGGAAAGATGAGGGAGCATTGCCATGTTCAATGTAGAACGAGTTCTTCACTCTAGGAATGTTTTATTTTAGAAAGTGGTAAAAGACAGCAGAGAAAAAGAGGGGAAGAACAGAAAGCCTGTCATTACAAAGCCTGTCAGAAGGACAGTTTATCTAACAGCTCATCTGCTGGAATATTGTCCTGAGATTCTAGTTCATGTTTCTCCTCCTACTGAAGGGAACTGAGTCACACCTCCTCAGAGATGCCATCCTGTCCCAGTGTTTCAGAGATGAGAGTCCATCCCAGGCTATAGCCTGTGTCCTGCCTACTGGAACTGTCCCACTGGCACATGAGCAAGAGGGACCTCAGCCTTTGTCTGCTCCCCTGGGAAACAGTACTGTCAGGTTCCAGTTCTTTGGATGCAGTATAGAGCAAAAGTTCATATAACTATGCCATATACATCTGTGGTCTGAGCCTTTTCCTGAAGGTTTGATATAAGCCTTCAGGTTTTCCCAAGCAGAGGAGGGAACTAGATTGAGGTTTTCAGTATCCAGGAGGAAGGTTTGTGTCTTCAAATCAATGGAGATAAAGAAGTTAATGTGCAGTGGCATACTCCTGTGGTGTCCCCTGGCTAGTTTATAGCCAAGAAAGTGTTAAATGGGAGACCTGGAATGGGAATATAGAATGGTTTATTCCAGCATGCCTTTACCATATGAAAGCATTTCTTTGTTATCATACCTCTATCACAGTATCACAGTATGTCAGAGGTTGGAAGGGACCTAGAAAGATCATCTAGTGCAACCCCCCTGCCAGAGCAGGATCACCTAGACGAGCTCACACAGGAATGTGTCCAGGCAGCTCTTGAATGTCTCCAGAGAAGGAGACTCCACAGCCCTCCTGGGCAGCCTGTTCCAGTGCTCCGTCACCCTTACTGTAAACTCTCAGTCTCCTCTTTTCCAGGCTGAAGAGACCCAGCTCTCTCAGCCTGTCCTCATAGGGCAGATACTCCACACCTTTAATGATCTTGGTGGCCCTGTGCTGGACTCTCTCCAGCAGCTCCCTATCCTTCTTCTACTCAACCTCTAATTTAATAAAGCATGTGGATTTATAATTATCTTTGAGACTTCTAGCCTGTTCATTTGTTGACTGAAATGAAAAAATGTTTGCAAGTGGAGAATACCATTATGTAAGCCTGGCTAGAATCTTCACTTCCTCCTCTCCTATGTTTGTTGCTGTAACTCTTTCGTGATTTTTAACAAGCTTTTAGCTTTTTGTGGAAAAAGTATTCATTTGGCTCTACTGCTCATAGAATTTTTAAAAAATATTCTCTCTTATTTTTAGAAGATATTTATAAATTGCTCATAGAGTATTGGAACTCCTGAGCAGTATCATGAGGTGGCTATTTCAGCCCAACACATGATCTTTCAGTTTTATTTGCATCTCTTTTTTGACAGGATTCCAACAAATGCATGGCATCCAGATATGTCATTCCTGAATTTTATAGTCTCACTGTATTTTGCTAGAAGAATACACTTCTTTTCTTTGTCTATTATTACTGAATAAACAATTTTGTTTCCTTAAACACGTTCTATTATAGCTACAATTCTAAGATAATTTGTATTGCTGAAAACTCTCCAGTGATTAGCAGACTATATTAGAAACCACTCATCAGTACTGTCCCTCTGTTGAAAGTCTTTGAATTTCAGTAGAGATGCTTTATGTAGGCTGGATCAGTGGAATCTGATTTTGTGTTGGCATTTCAATTTCTAAAAACTGTGAATGCTAGAAGACATATAATGTGTATAGCATTAAATAACATCTAAATGACATAACATTTATAATATACAGTGTATGCTCATTAAGTCTGCAGATGACCCCAAGTTGGGCAGGAGTGTTGATCTGCTTGCGTGTAGCGAGGCTCTGCAGAGGGATCTGGACAGGCTGGACTGATGGGCTGAGACAAATATGTTGAGGTTCAACATCACCAAGTGCTGGGATCTGCATTTTGTCCGCAACAACTACATGCAGTGCTACATGCTTGGGGAAGAGTAGCTGGAAAGTTGCCTGGCAGAAAAGGACCTGGGCATGCTGGTCAACATCTGGCTGAACATGAACCAACAGTGTGTCCAGGCGGCCAAGAAGGCCAACAGCATCCCTGCTTGTATCTGAAATAGTGTGGCCAGCAGGACTAGGGAAGTGATCTTGCCCCTATGCTAGGCACTGGTGAGACTGCACCTTGAATACTGTGTTCAGTTTTGGACCTCTAACTTCAAGAAAGACATTGAGTTGCTGGAGAGTGTCCAAAGAAGGGCAAGGAAGATGATGAAGGATCTAGAGCACAAGAATTATGAGGAGCTAAATAACTTGAGTTATTTAATCTGGAGAAGAGGAGGCTCAGGGGAGACCTTCTTGCTTTCTGCAACCACCTGAGCAAGGTGGGGGTTGGTGTCTTGTCCCAGGTACCTAGCAATAAGACAAGAGGAAATGACCTCAGGTTGTGTCAGGAGAGGTTCAGCTTGGATGTTAGGAAAAATTTCTTCACTGAAAGAGTGGTTAAGCATTGGAATAGGCTGCCCAGAGAAGTGGTGGACTCACCATCCCTAGAATGGTTCAAAAAATGATATGGCTCTTCATGACATAGTTTATTTGGCATGGTGGTATTGGGTTGATGGTTGGAGTTCATGATCTCAGAGGTCTTTTCCAAGCTTAATGATTCTGTGAATTAAAATGCTAACTGATAGATTATAATTCTGCGCACTGTGTGGTCCAGTTCACTACTTATCACTCTCCTTTTTGTTGACATAATTGGTAAGAATTTATATTTTCCTGTAATTTAAACTCATTATTTCTCCAAGCCCATGTTGATTGGTTTGGGATGTTTTGTTTTTGTTTTGTTTAGATTGGACCTTGGGTGCTGTAGTAGAAATGGCAGACTGTCCATCATTCCACAGAAAATGGCCCAGCATATGCAGGAGATCTTAGTGTTCATTTCCTCATTACATATTCTCTCTTCTGAATTCTTTTCTATTTTTTGCTGCAATCTTTTTTTCATTGGCTTTTCACTCATTAGTAAACACAAAGGATATCATAAAAAGGTCAAACTGAACTTCTAATTCCATCTCTTTTTTTGTGAGGTCAAAATTAGGCAAAATGAATTTTTTCCATCTGTAACTGAAAACCTCTATTTAATACCTACATTAAAAGCACTGGGATCAAATGTACATTGGAGAGAGTTTTAATCTGTAAAATGCATTATCAAGTGGAAGAAGCACAGTGAAATGTGGAAATAAACAGAGAAGTAAGAGGAGTTTCTTGTCATTTTGGTTTTTGTAACTGTAGAATTGACAGAGCTCAGAAAAGCAATAAAGACTTCATTGTGTATTTCAATAAAGTTTTAGAGCCAGATAGTTAAAAAGCTAATTCATTCTCAATATACAGCCTCTTGAACAATGACCATAGCATTCAATTAATCAGATGTGACCAAAATGTCAAGAGTCTTATAAAGAAATCATTCATTCATTTTGGTTTTATAAAGATTTTTTTTTTTAGTACAATAAATATAGGACATGGAAGGAATTGACTTATTTATAGTTACCTTTTTAATTCATAGTGATAGTGCTTGCCTTCCGTCCCAGATGGCTGCAGAGCTCCTTAGCTAGGAAATACATAGAAATTACATGACCCAGGTCGTCATCATATCTGCTACTAAAAAGAAGAAACTCAAAAGGGCTGGATCCAAAACCAGCTCTGGTGCTTTCTGCCCTCTGTGTAATACGTAACCATTTTTTTCTTTTGAATGTAATATTGAAAACCATTTAAGAAGTAGCCACTGGAAACTCGTAAAAATGCCAGCTTCAGAAGTCACACACTGGTTGACCATCCCATTAGCCTGCCTTGGATAATGGCCAGTAGCAACAGCTTAGGGACAGATCTTATGAAACAGTGCAATGATCTTTCCTTTCTTCTGATGATCAGTGCTGCAGACATTTCCTGCTCTTGATACTACATTAGGGCCATTGTTTGTTATCCTTGATAGACCTTTCTTCCATTTACTTGTCTAATGCTATTTTGAACCTCTTAATGCTTTTCACATCCAAATATAATTTAGCAGTGAGTCATACATACAAATGTCTTGTTGTGTGGATAACTATTCCCTTCGGTTTTATCTGTTTTTAAACCTGCCATTGAGTAAACTAATTTGTTTATATGGTGAGAAATAATGAACAATTGTTCCTTATTCATCTTCTCTGTCCTAGTTATGGTTTTATAAACTTCCTCTCCCCCCAGAGAGAGGAGCTGAAGAAAGTTAGCCTGCTTAGCTTTTGCGTGGACAGATGCTGAACCATAGTTGCCATCACCCTGGTTCAACTGTGTCTTTTTGGAGGGAGCATCGTTAGAATTATGCCAACATGTTTGTCAGATGTGAAAAATATGCAAGAACTGAAGGAATACAGGACATAAAATTACAGGGTTTCAGTCTTGTTTATAGAGTTAATGAGTAACTGTTTTGGAAGTCTGGATGGTTTTATCTTTGTCTGGAATAGAAGTGGGGTTTTACCCCCTCTCTTTCTCAATGAATTCAAGCTGCTTTGCTTTTGGACTAAGAAAGCTAGAACTTGCTCCAGAATAGGAACATCCATTCATAGAGGCAATCTGAAGCAGCTATGCATATAAAATTATATCCCTATCCTGTCGTATGTCAGACCCTCAATTTCAGACCTTCCTGCATTTCTTTCACAGGAGCACTATGTGAATTAATTAGTGTGTATTCTGGGCTGAAATTCATCAGTGCCAAAATTTTATAACCTTCAAAACCAATTGCTCCTTATCCACAGACTACATACTATAATTTTCACTTCTTCTCAGATGGGCTGCACATGTTTCATAAATTAAAATGTGTTGGAGATTCTCCTTATGCTGGGAAATTTGTGTGGTCTGCAAACCACAAACACAAGCAGGAGTCCAAAAAGGCTTCAGGAGAACACAGCCTGCTCTAGCAGAGTAGATACATAGGCCAATAAACATCTAAGTAAGGTACCTAAGTTGATGCTAACTACTGTATGTGCTATTTAGGTACAGTAAAAAGATGAAATGCCTTCTAGTGTAGCCTCACTCTGTTGAATTATGCATATTCTCTACAGTTTTAACTCAGTAGGTCCAAGGTGTTGGGAAAATGAGAAAATAGAATATGAGCCAGAAGAGCTTCAAGGGACCTTGATTTGAGCTCTAATATTTTTGTCAGTATAGGCATGGTAATTTTTTATTTTGATTTTCTCTGATTTGTTCAGCTATAATACATTTGTAGAAGACAAATTTTGTTACACATTTGTAGTCTAGAATAATGCAGTTCTCCTTCTCTCTTGGATGTCTGCTTGTCAGATTCTCTGATGCAGACTAAATAACAGAGGGATTTCCTAAAGTTACCTGCAGGACATTTTTACCCACTTCGTAATTTCATTGAATTAGTAAGACCAAACTGTTAGCTGAAGTCAGCAGCAAGTCTCCTTTTTAGCAGTTGGGTAAGTGACTCCAGGAGCCCTTATTTTTTGACTCCAGCAAGCCGGCTGGACTTAGCAGCAGAGCTTTAAACTACATTCATTGGAGGGGAGGGGATGCACCTTAGAGTGACAGGGAAGAGGAAGGGAATACCCACACCAGGAGGCAACAGGGAAATGGCTGTAAATCATCCCAAATGAACTAGAGAGGGCTCCTACCAAAAGGTGATGGCACTGACAGCCCAGCTGAAAAGCCTCTACACCAGTGCATGCAGCATGGGTAACAAGCAAGAGGAGCTGGACACCGTGGTGCTATGATCTGATGGCTATCACAGAAACATGGTGGAACAATTCACATAACAGGAACACAGCAATTGAGGGCTACAAGCTATTCAGAACAGACAGGTTGGAAGGAGGGGTGGAGGTGTTGCCTTTTGTGTCAAGAAATTTATAGAATGTTAATAGCTGCCTCTGAGAAACAACCATGAACAGGTTGAGAGCTTGTGAGTAAAAATTAAGGACAAAACTAGTAAGGGCCTCCTCGTGTTTGGGATCTACTATAGGTTGCCTAATTAAGGGGAACATTTTGATGAGGCCTTCTTGCTTCATCTACAGTAACCATCACGCTCACCAGCTCTTATCTTGAAAGGAGAGTTCAACCACCCAGATATCTGCTGGGAAATCAATACAGCAGGCTGCAAGCAATCCAGGAGATTCCTGGAGTCTGTTGAAGATAACTTTCTGGTCCAGATATTAGACAAACCAACCAGAGGAGAAGCATTACTGGACATGGTACTCACTAACACAGAGGAACACATTAAAGAGGTGAAGACTGGGGGCAGTCTAGGCTGTCGTGGCCATGCTCTGGTTCAGCTCATGATCTTGAGGAATGTAGGCCTGGCAAAGAGCAAAGCCAGCACCCTGAACTTTAGAAGAGCAAACTTTCAGCTCTTTAAGGAATTAGAGGAAGACAACTCCTGGTAAACTGCCCTTAGGTACAAAGAAACCAATCAGAGCTGGCAAGTCTTTCAGGATACTTTTTTTTTTTTAAAGTAAAAGAGCTTTCCATCCCACTGTGTAAAAATTCAAGCAGGAAACTGGCATAGCTGAGCAAGGACTTACTCCTCAAACTGAGGTAGATATATATATATATATATAGATACAGGGATATGTCTTGGATATGTAGGGATGGGATCAGGAAAGCCAAGGCATAGATGGAACAGAACTTGACAAGGGACGTGAAGAATAACAAGAAGGGATTCTGTAAGTACATTAGTCAGAAAAGAAAGACTGAGTGTTCTCCCTCTGATAAATGAGAATGGAGAACTGGTGACAATGGATATGGAGAAGGCTGAGGTACTCAACAAGTTCTTTACCTCAGTCTTCACTGGCAGTCAGGCTTTCCACACCTCCCATGTCCCAGAACCTCTAGGTGGGGGCTGAGGGAGGGAAGTCCCTCCCACTGTAAATGAAGAGCAGGTTTGAGACCACCTGATGAAACTAAATAAGCACAAGTCTATGAGATCTGATGATATACACCCCAGGGTCCTGAGGGAACGGCCTAATATAGTTGCAAGGCCAGTCTCCGTCATATTTGTAAAGTCATGGTGGTCAGGTGAAGTTCCCAGTGACAGGACAAAGGGTAACACTACTTCTATTTCTAAAAAGGGTAGAAAGGAGGGCCCGGAGAACCACAGGCTCGTGAGCCTCACCTCTGTGCCTGGGAAGATCATGGAACAGATCCTGATGGAAGCAATGTTAAGGCACATGCAAGACAAGGAGGTGATCCAAGACAACCAGTATACCTTCACTAAGGGCAAATCCTGCCTGACCAGCATAGTGGCCTACTATGATGGAGTGACTGCAACAGCTGACAAGGGAAGACCAACTGATGTCATCTACCTAGACTTCTGTTAAGGTCTTTGAAGGCTTTGGGGACACCTTATTGTGGCCTTCCAAATACTTAAAGGCAGGTAGTGATAGGACAAGGGGGACAATTTTAAACTGAAATAAGGAAGATACAGATTAGATGTTAGGAAGAAATTCTATCTGGTGAGAGTGGTGGGATATTGGAGCAGGTTACCTGGAGAATTTGTGGATGCCTCATCCCTCAAAGTGTTCAAGGGCAGGTTGGAGAGGGCACTGGGCAACCTAGTCTAGTGGGTGGCATCCCTGCCCAAGGTAGGGGTGTTGGAACTGGATGATCTTTAAGGTCCCAAGCCATTCTATGATTCTATGAAATATTCTGTCGCCAATATATTCCTATTGACTGTAATAAGAAGTAGTAAACGTTTCACTGATGGAGTGATGAATGTCTTCTGTAGGGAGGGAGCAGTCTATTTCAGTATTCTAGGATACTGATCTTCACTTTATCAACAGACTTTGGTTTGCATAGCTGCATACCATGTGAAAAAGTTGAACTAATGGTCAGTTTTAAGTTTACTACTGGTGATTTCAACCTTGCAGCTACAAGAGGAAAGGTCTGAGATTTTTTCATTATGATCTCAGTTGAAAATGTTTCAGCATGCCTATAAATAATTACTATTCTGTAACCAAACAAAATCTTCCAACAAATACAAAAAGCTGCCTGCAGTACTGGCACCATGCAGAGCTGTTTGCTTGTTTGCTTTTTTTGGTAAACCAGGAGTTTTGTTACAATAGGTTGCATATTTCGGCTTTTGGAACACATCAAAGAGCAGTGCTGATAAAAGGATTCTAAAGTTTTGTTAGGAGGAAACAATTTTAGAGCCTCCACTGGGAGTGTTTTAACCACTTTTTAATAAGAATGACTTGCCAATTATGAAGACTATACATATTTTTTTTCAGAATAATTGTATTTCTTACTTTCAACCTTTATATATAAAATTGCATGGATTTAACTAAATTAATACTACTTCTGTAAATATTTCTGAAAAAAACCCACCGTAAACATTGCTGTTGTGTTCTGTGCTTTTTCAACGTAGACAACTCTTCTACTATATAACAGAAACACTGTTATTAACTGAAACTTCAAAGGGATGGTAATGATTTCCATAGTATACAGCATGTAGGTCCCTCTCTGTAGCATCTTCTAATAAGCAGAGGGTCTTTCTCAAACAGGCTTAACATATGTTTCTTATTAATCTATTTTTCTTGAAGTGATTTAAAGATGAGGGACAATGCACTATCAAGCACAGTGGGACAGAAGATTCACTCCTATGGGTGAGGGGTGGTCAGGAAGGCTGCTGTGTCTGGGCTGGAATTTCCCATCCATGCTGCATACACTTGGCTGGGTCATGGACCATTGTTTCAAGTGATATGCTGTGCTGGCTCACATGCAAGGTGATTTTTTTTCTGTATTGCATTTACAGTACAAGCCCTTCTCAGAGTATCTGAGATAGTGACTTGTTGTGGCTTCCATGAATACAGGGGAAATTCCTGGTATATGCTGGGAACAAGAAAGTTGAAGTCCCCTCAGTAACTAAAAATGTGACTGAATCCTTGATGAAGGCACATGAACTGTGAATCTGAGAGTCAAATTTACCATCTCCCTTACCTCCCACTGTGGAAGAAAAACAATAGTGTTGCCTTGCTGATCTGTATGGTGTTTTCTTTAAGGAAATGTGTGCATCTCCTCCAGTATTGCAATTAAACTGAAAAAGTATGGAGTGATCTGATACAGATCTACTGTTCCTTAGAGTTTTCCTTGTTTTGGAGTGTTTGATTTATCAAGGAAGCTGTACTAATCAAGGCACTCCTTCTAATATTAGACTGTTGAAAAGGAAAAAAAAAGAAATTAAAAGAAAGGAAAGAATAAAAAGAAAAGAGGAGAGCATCAAGTGATCTGGCACTGAGGCTTCTAGGAGAAGGAGTTATAAGAGTGTTCAGTTCATTTAGCCAGTCTGCTGCTATTAGAGCATTGGGTTTGTCTCTCTGCTTTTGTTATGTTCTTTACTGTACTCCAAGGAGAGAAAACTGTGTGACAGAAATAAAGAAGATAGCAGAATAATGGAGAAACAGTTTAAAACTTTTGGCCTTAAGACATCTTTGCTTCTTTAATCTCATCTCTAACTATCTGCGCTTTCTGTCCTCACATGTCAGATAAAGTCTCAGGGGTCACCTCTGTCAGATGGTTTTGAGTTGTTGATCTCCTAGGACAATGAGTTCAAATTTATAAGCTATAATAAATTGGTCAATATAATGGTTGACTGTTGAAGTTCAATTCATTAATAAAAATAATTGAAACTAGAAACACTTATTTTAAAAACAACACCTCAGTGGAACATAGAAGTCTCCTTACAAAAAGGGGGGGTTTCCCTTGACTTGTTTCCTACTTCCAGATTTCCTTTGTAACTATGGCAGGAAGATTGCAGTTGTGACAAGAGGAAGAGGAAACACAGAAAACCAGTTAGTAGCAGTAAGTTTTCTCATGTTTAGAAATAGCCTCTGTGTGTAAAAACAATTGTCAGCAGCTTTCACTAATTTCACTGATGGGTTTTGTTTTCTTAGACCTGACCACCCCCTGTTTACCAGTCTTTTCATATGCATCAGTCATGAGTCTGAGTCTCTTGGCATCCCCACACTGAGCTGTCATTAATCATTCTGCACTTTGAAAACTGCTTATGGCTCTCTATGGTGGGCAAAGCTTAGGCAGCAGGAACTAGCTCTGTTTGAGTTCAGTCCAACCCAAGTATCCTAAATCCTTTTTACTGACATGTGTAAGAAGGAAGAAAAATGTAAGTTCTCTCAAACCATTTATGGTGAGCTGCTGTCAGCCATTCCTGAGAGATTCAAGTCTGATGCCCACTCTCCAGGAGCAGTATGTACGCTATTATCTGGCTTCTGAAGTCAGATGCAGTTCATGCCTTATAACACCAATGTAAGATAGTATGGAAGCTCACCAGTGGGGAGCAGGGTAGTTCTGGGCTTAAAACACATAGCTCGGAGTCAAGACACCAGGACTCAAATTCCAGCCTGGAGAGTACAAACTCATTACACTATGAGATTCAAAGTTACAATTTTCTGTCATTACATCTCTTCTAAGGGTGATGAAAGCTAAACAGCAGTGGAGGCTCAAACCATTGTGTCACAAAATGAACCATGCTACATGAGGATAAAGTCAGACAATGGAATAGTAAACACATTCAAATCCCATCTATGCTACAGTGTCTACCAGTGGGACTGCAATGACACCATGGGATCCTGAATTGCAAATCCTTTTATAGTTTAAGGGACATGCATCCTAAACAATGGTAATATTGTTTTCATTTATTACATCAGTCCAAAATGCCACAGTGAGTGTCCATATCAGTAATGTTTTTTCCTGTTCTCTATGTATTACGGGATAAAACTCTAGCATTTTGGCTCATTATGTTCATATCAGAATGACCATCATCCTTCATCATTCAGGTATATAAATTTAATTGTATGTGTCTGTTCATATTTTTCTATTTTTATTGGTAGAAGAATGGTTTTGTTCTGTACAGTTCTGTCCTACATGAGGAGACATCCACAAACAGACTGTGGTCATTGCATGTAAAATGGCAGAAAATAAGAGCTTCTTTCACACTCAGATATAAAGTAGAGGTGAAAGCAAAGGTCTAGTTGCAGTAGCCTTGGCTGTTTCAGCTGTCTGCACTAATTGAGGTATGGCGCTCTAGTGTGTCTGCTTTGGCTTTTTTAGGGAGTTGCATCTTCCTATATCCCTTTGGTGTTGGGGACTGCATGGTAGGTTTGCTTTGTCTGCAGGGATTCTGTCTGCTTTCATCTGTAATTGAAGACTGATATACCATACCCTAGGTCGTTACAAGAGCTGTCTTCCATCAGTGCAGCAGACCTCAGGGAGATGTGAAGTTCCTGAATGTCATGTGTAAAAGAGGTGGGAGGGGTTATATCCCATGTAACCTGGTCTGGTTTAAAGTTTTGGACACACTGTAACTTTGATTAATGAACTGTTCTGCCCCAAATATTTCTTGGATGTCTACATTACCATTTTCGATTGTGCTAACTCAAACAAACCAGCAATCAATTAACTAGAATTACAGTACAACCAAAACTGTAGGCTAAACAAAGCCATCATGAAGAAACTGGCTTTCAGCCCAGTATCTGCTGGTGATGGGATATGAAACAGCCTATTGATTCTGCAGCTCTTGAATTCTTGTACAAAAGTAGAAACAATGCTATTTGCCTTTTCAATAGGAAAAAAAAATGCCATGTTATTCACTATTGCCACTTAGAAAAGGCAAAGTACATAAGTAAAGCAATTTTTAGGAGGTTGTACAGAAAGAAATAATTTCAGTATTTTTAGCCAACCTCAGAATAGAGTTATACAAACTTTGAGCAATCATAGAAGACAGGCAGAAACACTAAATCCTAAACTATTTTTGTATGTCCCCCTGTCAAAAACGTTGTGTAAGCTTTTTGTGATATTTTCAGATTTCTAAGCTTCCAGCACTTCGTGTAAAAAGCCATTTGAGAAGACAAAACAGCTCTGTCAGGTTTCTATGCTGGTAACTGGTAGTTTATTGTTAATAGTGTGATAGTCAGTGTTTTTCATCAGGCCTCACATCACAGAACCCTAAAATGTGTGAAGACCTCAGCTTTGACTTAAAAGTTTCTAATATTCGTGGTTTGGGGGGAAAATTTGGAAACTTGGAACAAACACACAGAAATGGTTTAATCAAGAAGACAAGCAACAGCAACTGAAAACATAATTTTCAAAAAGCTCTTCATTTTAATTCATCCTCTGTTCTGGAGGAACAGTTTCATGGCTTTTTGATACATGAGGGTTACTAGCACAAAAAACATGAAGTAATTGTAAAAGCAACAACCAGTCCAGCTGCATTCCCTGTGCAGAAACTGAGAGGGACAACAAGCCATAAATAGTGGTGTCACCACCCCTCTTTACCTCAGTTAAGGAGTGTTATTATTCTAAACACAAAACAAACTATTGCTTAGGCTCCAACTGAAAGTTTCAAAGCCTCATAAATCTGCCGGGTCAAAGCCAATTTTCAATGGAATTTTGGAAGGAACTTCTTTTCTTGAGAGAAATATCCAAGGCTAGTTTTAATTTCTTCTTATTACTTGTTTTATCAGTGTTGTCGAAAACCAAAGTTTTCTTCGAATGGAAGAATACAAATTTTTTTTCTGATTAACCTCATTCTATATATGTCTGTAATACAGCACTAGCCTGCTCCAGCAAACACAAGCAGCACATATACAGTTGAGAAGAAATCCTCCTTTAGCTTAGAGCTGCTAAGAACTGTCCTGAGGCAGAGATTGACTTGACAAGTGACTGTACATGAATTACTGATGCATTTTAGGTCGAACAGAACTGCCTAAGCTGTCATCTGTAAGACCCCAGCCAAGGTGGGTGCATAACTTGCATGAGTCCAGGAGCTGGGTCCTGGAAGGGTTTATGTTGGGTGGCAAATGGGCAGGACGTAGTACATGAGCATCTCTAGTGCTGCATAACAGCCAGTGCCCCAGATAATTCAATGTTATAAAACAAAAGCAGAGCTCAGTGCAAAGTCTGTATGATGCAGGGAAGGGCTTGTGCAATAAAAGGTTTGGAAACTGCTGGTGCTGAGGAGAGTTGCTGGCTCCAAAATATGAAGAGGAAGGTTTTTATTACTTGTTTTAATAAAAAAGAAAGTTGTTCCATAAGGGCTCAGCAGACAGCTGAGGCAATATTTAGGAAACTCTACTCAAAAGGAAGGATGTGTGTGTGCACTCTGATTGCCCTTTTGAGAGTTTGGTTTTTGTGCTACTTTTTCTGCTTTGGAGTATCTTCCTAGGTGGAAAGGCTAGCCTTCCAGAAAGGGATGTGAGTCAGATCAGAAATGATGTTTAGTTCTGCCCTTTTCTTAGCCTATTTCTCTTCCATCAATATAATATTTGTCTTCATTCATGCATTAATTTCTACATGGAAAACCTGTTTGGAGCAAAACTTGCTTGCAGCACAGTGTTTTCTAGACTCAGTATTTTATCTCTGTAACATGTGGTGTTACATGCTTACTAATATCCAAAAGAAAAATGATATAAAATGTCAGATAAAATCTAAGGTCTCTTTCTTTCTGGAGACATTTATTCCACTCTCATGGTTATTTCTGAAATTCTGTTCTGCTTCTGTGTAAATGAATTTGGCCTGGAGCATCAATGAATGCAGTGATAGAATAGTCATGATCAGTTCAAGATCTCCACAAAGAACTTAAAACAATGAGAAAGGTGGTAAAAAGGTAGGTCGTAGAACAAGAGAGATTCCTTTAGATATTTGAAGTTGTGGGACAATCATATTTTTTTTTTCTAGTTATTAAATCTTTTTCCACACACAGTGACAACTGACTTTAAGAAGCATTTTGCTTAATTTGTTTTGTGGAAGCATATAATAGGCCTATAGATTCAGTCTGTCAAAGCACATGGTCCTGGGCCTAAAGAAAGGCAGAATAAAAGTGGGGTTTTTTTAATGAAAAGGAAAAAAAGGCAGAAAAAAACACTATGTAGCTAAAGTGATTAAGGTAGAAAAGACAAATATTCTGCCTCTAGTGTGGATTTAAATGAAGATATTTATTTGCTTGTTAATTACTGTCAAAAGGGAGCTCATTCTGAGAAGCATGCTGAAAATGTCGGCAAAGAAAGATCTCCGCGACTCACTTGTTTTTGAACAAAGAAGCAAATAACAGTCTCTACATCTATAGGTATTACTTTCCAGTGAATCAGTTTTATGTCACACCAGTCCGTAAGTTCCAGAAAAATAGTTATAGTATCTGTTGGCCATAACATCATGTAGTAGTTAAAACAGACCTTAACTCTGCAGGTAAAAAACAAATTTACAGGCTTGCCAACCTTGTTTAGGTTTTTTTTCTCCTTGATTATATTGGCCCTGGGACTTTCTGTTTCTTCCCTGGCTGTTCCTGCACTTTTGGACTTGTTCCTCTACCAGAATATCCCCTGACCTTATTAACGTGCCATCTCATTAAGGGGAGCTCTGCAGCAGTGTGCAACACTGATGTTGTTGTCTTTTGGGAAGCACAGCTGTTAGGACCTTCCTCCAGGAATGACATACCGGATAGTTTTGTTAGGTATCAAAGCAAATTTAGCCTCTAGGCACAAGCAATCTTGCTTTTTTTTGCCTAGATAAACTAAGGAGTCTTGTGCAATCCATAAGAGTGTCTTGCAGGTGAAAGCAAATACGCAGCTGGAGGGGTGTCAGAGGTTTTTCCAGCAATACTTTTGTCAACAAAACAGCCTGGAACTTTACAGAATCACAGAATCATTAAGGTTGGAAGAGACCTCCAAGATCATGAAGTCCAACCATACCTATCACTAACATACCAATAAGCTATGTCCCTAAGTAGAGCATCTAAACACTTCTTAAACAGCTCCAGGGATGGTGGCTCTACCACCTCCTGGACAGCCTATTCCAAGACTTAACAACCCTTTGTTTATAGCTTTGGCAAAGCTATCATAGGCTGAATTATTCATGGTGGCAAAGCTCTCTGTTCACCAGCAGACAATCTTCACATTACAAACTTCTATTAACCTCATGAGTTTTAACAGGAATCTACTAGTAAAATCTATAGATTTTACAGACCCTAGAGCTTGGTTTTACTTTTTCCAATGATTTATATGACCCAGTTGGGATATTCTGGCTACTAGGCTCTTCTATCTTAGGTTTTTTCCTATTGTTGCTGCTTACTGTTCATTCTGCACAGATGAGTCTATAGTCCTTTGCTGAAAGGCAGTAGAAGTCAGTGTGTCTCATCAATACTGTCCTCTTCCAGTATATTTCCCAGAGTGACTGCCCCTCCTCTTTAGCCAGTTGTGTAGTTATAATCCCATCAAATAACTGAATAAGAATGCAACTCCATAACATACATAGTTTGCTAATTTGTCTGGATAAGTATTTTCAATCTGTTTCAAATTTTTGGACTTCTGTGAAGTGAATCCAAGTCTACCAAAATAAACCTCCTTTTCTCAGTTATCTTTCAAGGTCTCCAAAAAGTAGACCATAGATTGAGATGACTGATCTAGAAAACAGACCTCCTTTCCAGGTGAAATTTCAGCTAAATTTACTTGAAGATTCATAATGTACTCAACACCACTTAGATTGTAAATTCTTTGCTGTAGGAATCACCTTTTCATTTTCTGCAAGCACTCCACTTGGTGTATTAGCTCACTGTGCTTTGTGAGCATTATTGCAGTATAAATAATAAATGGCACTGTTATCTGAGTGCCTTCAAAAATATCACTCTGTAAGTAAGTTTCTGATCACTGGATTTGGAACATTTGGGAATTATTACCACTAGTTGCCCAGAACCAGGATGTGCTTCATGATGGTTGGTAGACTAGAGGTATTAGGCAAACATTGTCATAGCTGACTGAGTTTGTATGGTTTCACCCTAACTCATACAGCTTTCAGGACAAGAAATGCCAAGACTGAAAGAACGCATGGGTGTTTCATGGAGCACAATTGCAATTGTTTATTCAATTATTAGCCAGTCCTGAAATGACTCACAACACAGCTGCTTAGATTTACGGGCAGTTAACAGATGTGTTTATTGGGTTTTTTTTGTTCAAAGTGATATAGCGGGACAGTGTCCTGGACCAGATGCATCATCATGTTGAAGGCCTGAAGAAATGGAGCAAACTTTTATCTCTTTTCTTGCATCAGTTGCCTTATGTGTGGCTAGGAAAAAGATAATCTGAAGGTGACTTCATCTGCCATATCCTGAGATAGCACAGTAATCTTGTAAAAGTATTTGGTGAAAGTTGGGCATTATTGTCTCTGGGACACACTGAAAACTCTGAGAGTCTCTGGTCTGCTGTTTCCAAAGACTCCATTTTTTGGTGTGACATTATTTAGAATCATTTGGTTAACTCTTGCATGTGCAATAATAATAGAGTGTGCTGGCTGCTTGATTAGTGGAATCTGTCTTTCAAAACATCAAAAATCGATACTCTATGCCTCAGAGTTATGGGCAATTTTCTGTTACATTAACATTGAAAGTTCACACTTTTTTATATTGATAATTGCTTTGTGACTAGAGATAGAATAACCAATATAGGTTGTATCATATAAATAAGTATTTACAAGACACTGCAATACATTGCCTTTTCTAAATGACATTGTTTCTGGTTTTAATACTAATCTTCTACATTAAATAAAAGGAATTAACATCACATAAGACAAAACACTGACCATAATGCTTTAAAGGGGTTTTGTTGTTTTGCCTTTCCCACACACACACTTTATTCTTCTATTTTTCTTCCTTATTTCATTGTTTCAGTGAGATGTCTCTTCTGCACTCAACTCCCCATGTCTGAGGTGTTGAGTTACTGCATTTTTTCTCCCTTATGTTTAAAGGGCTTTGCATTTTTACTTTACTATATGCAACTGTTCAAGAATCAAAAGCATCTACCTGTACTATAGGCAGCAAGACCTGTAAAAAGCTATATGAGATTCTCTTTGTTTTTGTCAATGACAGATCCTCATTTTAGGGCTTACATCCATCTTCCAGAGAGGTACTGACCAAGGTCAATGCAAGTTCCCATTTGGTAGTTACAGCCTTGATCATTACAACTCCTGATAAAGTTCTGGACTTCCTTTTCCAGTGCCTTGTCTGCACTCATGTAGATATGTGCAGAATGAAACCAGACTGGGTTTGTTAAATCTTTGTTCTAGCTTGATAGCATCTGATATATCACCTTCCCCTGACTAGTCTGTAGTGGCTGAGCCTGAGTTGTTCACTGTAATTTAAACTTGCTTAAGGGCCATGATGAATTATGCCTGCTGCCTGTGACCTGGTTGGCTTTTGCCACTCCTAGAATTTACTAAGAGATAGGAAAGTCTTACTTCAAGATAGCTTTTTGTTGTGCTAGAAGCTTAGGACAGCACAGGATGCAGCTTTGATGAGGACTAGGATGGCTGGATGGTGGCACAGCAGTTTGATAGGAATGTATGCTGCATTAGACAGTGATATGGCAAAGGAGATTGCAGTCCTCTTAGCTCCCTCTTGCAAATCTGCCTCTGGGGATCCTCTCTGATCCATGCCCGGAGAACTGCCCTTGCAAACCACCAGCTCTGGGGTTATTGCTCTCTGATGCCAGCAAACCAGACTAAATGCAAGGGAGAATCTCAGGCCAGTCATGCGTAAAAGAAATACTTCAGGGATTGGTTGCTAATCTCAGAGCAGTTAGCCAGGGGCTGAATTTAGTTTATTGCCTAAAAAAAAAATGGTTATTACTCATTACTCAGATGGTAGTTTAAAACAATTTGTCTAATTATTGTGGAGCATTGTGCTATAAAAGGCATAGCTGAAAGTAGAGAACCACAAGATTTTCATGTAAGTAGGAAAAGTTTCTTTAATAACCCGGATGAGCCAGAAGAAACCAGTGGTTATATGTTTGAAGGAGTTTCCTGAAGCTGAAGTAGATTCCTGTAACCAGATGAACTCATCTGCCATCTAAGCAACCTGTATTACCAGTGTTGAAAAGTAACTCTTGGTTGCTACTTAAAGTGACTCTGATGTACTCTTTGTTGCACTCTTCAGACCTCAGATTTGATCCTGCATTTTTGTACGTGTTTACTAACTGCAAAGCATGTAGGAAGAAAACAAACCTTTAAAGGGCATGATCTTGCAGCCCCTAGACCAAAACCCATAAACACAAACCAAAGGCCTCCTTGTGACATGTCTTAATACTCTTTTTCTGAATAATCAGTTTAAGCTAGAGGCACCTGATTTTTGAGAAAGAAGCAACTCTTCTATGCCCAGTAAGAGCAATTCAATAGGGATGAGGGAATGGTTGGGATCCTGCTCCATCTTTAATTTGAGTGATTTTGAATGTCCTGTCAAGAGAAAAGGGGAAGCATCCTGCTAGGGTTGCAATGGTTCTTCCTTACCTGGTGGCTTTGATATGAAGAGTATGGAACTAGTGGTGACTTTCTTCCAGAGCAGGGTAATAGAAGGCTGTCAAGGTTGAAATTAACTGCCTAGTTCTAGCCTTATAACCTAAAATACTCCAGAGAAAATTTCATTGGGAAGAAGATAAACTCTTATAAGACTGGAAAATGTTTTGTTTGGTTTCTTGGGTTGGTTAGGGGGTTTTTGTTTTGTTTTTGTTTTTCTAAGAGTGTAGATGCAAACATTTTCAGGAACAAAGCCAGTGGAAGAACTTTCTGGAGAAGAACAGATGGGTAGTGTAGAATGCTGCTATCTACCACAGTGCTTAAGAAAGCATAATGAAATAGATGTTGTGCTTAAGAACAACGACAGGTATAGAATTTGGGACCTGAGCAGACAACATAATTGTACTAGCTTTTGATTTTACCACAAGTCTATTTTGTGAAAACTGCAGATTGTCTGTGTGCTATTTTTTATGAAATACAGTTGTGTTTGTGGAAGATCCAAGCAGTGCTGCTATGTGGAAAAGCAAGTGATTTCTAACTAAGATGTTTACTTCTTCATGGAAACATTCCAGATGAAGAAGGAATGAAACCCCCTCCCTAGAAAGATTAAGTTCAGTCAATTCCTTCTATACTGCATCTTGTTTTTTTCTTGTGTTGACAGTCTTCATACTCATAGCCACTAAACTTGATCATCTTACTCCCATGCTTTATGGCCACTATTTGTTTCCCAAGGCAAGAGGCTTGCAAAGTCCTACTATATTTAAAGTACTTCCACTTAAACTTTGTGGTAAGATTGAGAATAAGACATTTTGAATGTTGCAGTCTGTGATTAAAAGTTTCAGCAGCTGTTCCTGTAAAGACTTAAATATGCTTCCATTTTTTTTTTTACATAGGTATCTCATCAATTTGAATGCCTGCAGGACTCAGGCATAAAGTAGATATGCTAGCATTTCATTTTATATTAATGATTTTACCGGAACATATAATTATTGGAATGGTTGTGTACTCCTTGGCATTAGTATACGTGAAACTGTGTATTGTATTAAAAAAAAGGGCATAGCTCTAAAAAAAATCCCAACTTAATAATACTGCTTTGCAAAGCAAATGAATGTACCTGTCCCTGCCAATTAAATTGTATCGTGGGTGGAATAATTAATTTGGATGTTAGGCAAGGATACAGAGGCTTGCTTCCACAGGTACCCTCCCTCAGCAAACAATCAGATCTGGGATGTGTCTTTTTGCCTTTTAAGTGTGTGTTGGGCTGTCTTTACTAGTAGCAATTTTCTGCTATTGCAGGAATAGATATTTTTCCCCCAGATTCTAACTCAGAACAGGTAAACTTGTGCTCCTCTTCAAGTGAATGCTGAAATTCATGATTAGTCAGCAAAACTGAAGTGACACAGATTTCTGTACTCTTAAAAGCATTTCTTACAGTTTTTCTGAGTCACAGCCACAATGAGAAAAACATTAATGACTAGTGCAATTCAGTCCTGATGAGATAAAGAAATACTATGATGTTTGAGATCCTATTGTTGTTGTCGTCATGGCTAGGCTTCGCGAACGAAGATCCNTCCTATACATATGTACAATCTACTGGTAGACTAGTTGATATAAGCAGACTTCTTACAAGAAAGGAAAATCTTAAAGTGGAAAATAATGTTAGGTTACAGATCCCCAGCTGTAGTAAGCGAACCACTTTCAGGTGGTACGTGAAGGCAAGTCCTGGCAACTGGTGTGGAAGATACCAACTCATTAGTGCTGTAAGTTCCCGACTGCAGGGGCAGCAGGAGGGACAGACGTGGTGGATGGAACTGGATTCCACCTTGCATGTGAGGAGAAGGCAGAGGTCCTACTGCATGTCAGTATGAGAGATGCTGTGAGAGCAAGTTGAAAAGATGCACTCTGAAAAAGGTGGAAGCAGGGGGAGTGGAGGCTTGTCTCTTGTCTGTGTTCACAGGAGTGCTGCTGAGGGTGTCTGAGCAAGCTGTTTGGGAGCCCTCACAACACACAGTGCTCTTGCGTGTGCAACAGGCCTTCTGGTGCACAGGCAATACGCAGGATAAAGGCATACCTGTCTACAGTCTCCTTGTCACACAAACTTTTACCAATAGTCACCTGGATTACCTTCAGAGATAAAAGCTCCCACGGTTTGTCCATGTATCTAATTCCTCAAAATATGGGTGGTTCTTTAGACACACTGTTTGTATTGCAGTGTTGTAAAGCTTGACTTTTAAACCTCTATCATTTCTGTAGCAATGATCATACTCTATTAGCCAGCTGACATAAAACTGTAGGTATTTGGTCAGTCCACTGGAATGCTATTTTTAGCACAAGCAAACAGAAACCAGACTGGCTCTTGATCAGTCCTTTGGGGAAAGGGAGGTAGAAGGATGAAGACAGAGGAAGAGACTTCTCCTCTTGAAGATTTTTCCTGTTAGTCACAGCACTGAGGAAAAACAAACTCCATATGGAACAGATCATGTAAGGCCTTTAAAACATATTTGCAGAGACTGTACAGTTTCTTAAAGGAACTTGGAATACTCTGTGGTTTGGGGGTTTTGTTCTTATATATCCCATTTGGAGATGTGTGTCCATTTTAATTTGTTTTAATTTGGTCTGAGTTAAATGTATCCACCAGTAGTTTATTATGATCTTTGAAAGATCTATTAATAAAGGGAAAATATTTCCTGATTCCTCCAATGGAAGAGTTTACAAATTCTTCTTTCCCTGTGGTTTCATTGGAGAGGTTCTTGCTGCCTTATTTTTTATTTAATTGGTGTGCAAACAAAGGCCAAATTTTTGTCCTCAGCACAAGGCCAGAGTATAGTATGCTGAGGCAAGGATGTGTGCTCAGTCAGATGTGGAATTCAGACATGGAGTAGCCATGCAGTGCAGGAGGTCACAACCAGTGGGCTGGGTTTAGTGGAGCTACTAGTCACATCTGAAATTACTTGTCCTTTCCTTGTTTGCCTATTGAGTAAAATCACTCAGTAGAGTGCCATTCCAGAATACTAGCTGTGGAGTCTAGCCTTCCGTGATCTGCCTTTCCTCTCTGATAGGACAGTGATGGTTCCCAAGGAAGACCAGGGGTGAAGCAGGACTTACCCCTTGGTGATAGCTACACTGTAATTCTGCAATGTGAATAACCTTACGTGTAAGAATGGCTGTCATTAAAACACTTGGGGGCTTGTTTTTTTCTTTAGTTGAAAAGCTAATATAGTCCCCCTTATTAAATAAAAACCTTTGGTTTGAAACATGGCTAAAATTAATTCATAAATGTATTAGTCTGAAGCATATTCAATGTGCATGCTGTGAAAGAGCTCTGGGCTTTTGAACTACAGAAACAGACCCTGCCAGAGCTGCCTTTGGTTGTATTTTAGTGTTGGTCTTGTTTATTTGTTTGTTTTAAAAAAAAAAAGATTCCAGTGAGAACAGGTATGAGGGCAAACACTGAAACTTCCTGCTTTTCTGAATAACTGTTGTAATTACTTGTTTTGACATCTTAAAACTATAAGCTGTTCTAACCTCCCAAATTTCCTCATATTCCACAGGGTGTATATTAGCATGAGCAGCGGGAGAAAGTATGTTACAGAACAAAAGCAACAGAGCGTTACCAAATGTGAATCATGGAACGAAGTTTTAGAGGAAATCAAGGATTTTGTTAGGGTTCAGAAGAATAAAGACCACTGAACGTATATGAATAACTCAAGCTTTATTTAGGTGTTTTTTCTCTTCTGCTGTTTCTTCCACAACATTAAAAAAAAAAAAAAGTAACTTTAAACTCACCTTTTCAAAGAAGATGGCCATGCAGCCTGCCAGGAGACAGGTGTAGTCTGTAAAATCTCTTTGAATTTGCTTTTTACGAACGGTATTTCTGGGTGGACCTGCCCCCTTCGCACTTTCGCAATTCGGACTCCTTCATGGAAACTCTCACCATTTAATTCCAGCGGTGTATTCATTGAATTTAAAGCCTGTGGTGGCGGAGAGGAGCCGGTACAGAGCGGGGCGAGGTGGGGATGGAGCTCCCAGTCCGACGGGGAGGCGGTGCCCTGACAGCATAGGCAGGCTGCAAAGCTCAGTGCTTACTCCCTCCCTGCGTGAAAACAGTAGCCGGTTGTGTTTGGTTTTTTTNCTGCAGCCCGGGTCCGGGCCGGGCCTCTCTGGGGAGGGGCTGAGGCAGCGGGTCGGCTGCTAGAGCTGTATGGAGGAGGGGAGTTTCACAGGCTCCCCTGCCTGGACGGGAGGAGGAAGTTTGGAGATTAAGCCGAAGCCCGAGCGTACGGAGGGAGACGGGGCGAGGCCACGGGCGCTGCGAGGGGGACATCCTACGCCGCCGCTGAATGAGT
>VWZO01012423.1:114109-136307 GCA_013396975.1 Bucco capensis
ACTGCCTGGCTCGCAGCCCTGCGCCTGGATTTTAAACGGGAGGAAGAGGAGCGGGTGTGCGAGGGCAGAGAACAGCAAGAGCCTGCTGCTGGTGAGCTCGGGGGCTTTGTTCGCGGGGCGCTCTGGGGAGGGGGCGGTGGCTGCCGGCTCGGCCCGGGGTGTGTGGAGGTGTGGATGGTTAGCCGGTGAGGGACCCGGTGCCCTGTGACACCCTGAAACCACCTGGGCGATGCACAGCAGCCCCGGCCCCTGGGAGTCCGCTGGCGAGCGGGCGTCTTGTGCCCGCAGCCTTTGTGCGAATCCCGTCGCCCCCCGCTCCACTCCCCGCCTCTGGCAGCCGGCGCCGCGCTTCCAGCGGGGCTCCGGCACGGCCGGTGCTGTTTGCCTTGCCCACCGAAGTGCTTTGTGTTTGGCCGCCCCGCCGGAGCAAAGGGGCAGGCAGTGCGCGCCGGGGCTGCACCCGGGCGGCTACACGCCGTCTTTAGCTGGGGTCTGGGGAGGTCGTTGGGTCGTTTGCGGGGGTGGAAGGGGGAGAAGGAGATGTTTCTTTTAACTCCTGATAAAATCACACAGTGTTTCAGGTTTTCTGCAGATACTTTAGCAAACTCGTGCCTTTTGGAAAACCTGCTCCAAAAACGTTCCCTCGGTTTTTGGTGTTTTAAAGTAACGTTAAATGGGTTGTGATCTGTGGCCTGAAGAGGTTTAAAAATATGATTGACCTTATCATTAAGGAGCAGAAATGTTTATTTTAGGGATGGAAGAAGAGGGAGAGGCAATGGGGGCAAAACTGTGTCCTGCAGTCCTGTGGGACCCTTTCTTTTCCCCCATCTCCTCCCTTGCCTTTTCCCTGCTTTGTGGGTCGTGTGTCTCAGTCCTTGTCCCCCATGTTGATCGAGAAGCCCTTCAGAGCTCATCCTTCAGTTAGCGTTGACAGACCTGAAGCATTCATTTCCTTCTTTCTTCAAAAGACACAGCGCTACAAATATGAGGGAAAAGGACTCGAAACAAACTTAGCTGTATATTCTACATTCAGATGGCTTCCAATATGGTCTCTGTTTAGTTGTTTTTTTTCCCTCCTTACATTATTAATTGGCAGGCTGAGAAAGAGCTGTGGCCTTTCTTTCTTTTAATGTTTTCTGGTACTTCAGCAATTTAATAATGCTGCCTGGAGAACCTGATGACTTATAGGTGTTTTGAAAGCTGAGTAATAAGAGCCTGCAACTAGTTGTCTTTTGCTACTGTTTCATTCTTGGAACAATCTTTGCTGCTGGAGAGTTTGCAGTTCAAATTTCCCTAAGCGTTTGTTGCCCGTGCCTCTAGCTAAATTTATAAAGGAATCCTGTTAGCTTGTACAAAGCTAAATCTGGCTGTAGCAGCTCCTGGCTGTGCAATTCACTGTGGTTGGCAAGGCACAATGTATAGCTTCCTTGAGATTTATTTTTAAATTTTTCTTTTCTTTTGCTGTGTGTGGCATTCAGTTGTCATAATTTTGGGAACTCTCTACCAAGGCGTTTGTGGCTCCTTTGAGAGGAAAACATAAGAGTTATGCTAAGGTTAGAAAATGTATTAATAGGGCACTTGTCTTGAAAATATGAGAAGGCAGTTTGAGATTGGCCTCTTAGTGAATATTGGTATTGTTCTCAGGTCCATGTGGATGCTTAGCTCTTAAACTTTGACTCTACTTCTCTGTGGGCAAATTAGAAATGATGCAGAGCACTCTGATAAAAGTTTCAGTTTTAAATGTGTTCATTTACAAGAATGCTAGCTTTTGCTAACAGACCTTGAGAGCCCTGGGTAAACAACATTGGCCTGCGGCCATACAACTGTTGTGGCCATGCATCTCTGCAAAGGCATGTTGTGATGCTTATGTTAGGTGTTCATGTGTCATTTTTCCTGTTGTTTTGCTTAACATTTTTCTTAAAAAAAGGAAAAGAAAAAATAGGTGTGTAGTCAGATTGGTTTGTAATTTATAGTCTTATCTGATAACGTCTTGCAAAGACAGCATTGATTTGATTTTTTTAAGTGACAGTAGATGTTAAGAATGCACAGCTTTGGAAATCTTCAAGCAGTGAACTTACTTTGTTGGCAGCTCTCATGATTCCAGGATATCTGTTAATGTGTTCTCCTTCCTTAGGCAGGATGTGAGAATATAAGTTAACTGTCCAAAGGCATACTTGGGGCCTAAAGTGGTTGATTTGCAAGGCCTTAGTATAAACTGTGCCCAGTAGAAAAGGTTTGGAGCTAACTGACTGAGGTTTTGGGTTGTTTTGTTGTTTTGGGTGGGGGTTTTTTGGGGTTTTGGGGGGGGAGGGTTGTTTTGTTTTGTTTTCCGTGGGGTTGTGGTTCTTTTTTGTTGGGGTTTTTGTGTTTGTTTTGTGTTTGTTTCTGTTTTTATTTTATTTTACAATTTTATTGTGACATAAAACTTTAAAGCTAGAAAAATACCTGCTTACTAGTTTAATAAGTAATTTAGGCAAATCTTGAGTCTTTTTGCTGCTGTTATCTGTATGGGTTGGTGTCGCTGAACTGTTCACTGATGCAGTTTTTTGTGTGGCACTGATATTAGTGGTTTTGCCAAGTCCTTTGGAGAAGTGTGAATGTTTGAAAGCTTCCTCATGTGTTTATTTGGATTACCATATACCTGTTGTCCTCTACCTTTCCTATGCTTGTGATTTCTTGGCAGCAGTTCAGGGAAGGCTTTTTAAGCCCTACCAACTAGGTAGGGTTATAGCAACTGATGAAGGCCCATGCTTGAAGTAGTGCTTCATTATCTTTGAATGCAAACTCTGCAGTGCAAAGCTGAACTATCTTCTGTAACCATGTAAAACTAACAGAACTGTAATGGTGATAGTGGCTTCTATCATTTTACCTTACTAAAAAGATTATTGGTAACAGGGATAGCTGAAGTGCTGTGATAGCATCACTCATGCAGCTTGTAGGCTCTGGTGAGTATTTTTGAGACCAAGGCAAAAATGAGTCTAACGAGAATGCAGTTACAAAATCTTCTGTTACTAGTTTGGAAGAATGCTTCCACAGATTAGCCCCTGATACCACTATTAAAAAATAAGTTTTTGAATAGAAGTGTCAGCTCTAAAATTTAAGTGTAAAGTTTGTATTTAAAAAAGACCAATCCCAAACCAAAACAATTCTGAGGGAAGGATATGTGAACTCAGAATGAACAAGGTGTTCTTTGTTTTATCTTTGTTATTTGGGACTTCTTTAAAAAAATAATCTTTTGACATACTTTAATAAGTGCTAAATATATGTTAAAGACTCATTCAACTGTTGGTTTTTATTCACATATTTGTTTGTTTCCCCCATGCTTTGTTGTCACTCCAGCAATAGCTGAACACCACTAAGTTTCTTCAAGCCAAGCCAGAGCTGCAGTGCTTTGTCTTTGGAGCATGAGATTCTAAAGAGGAGAGGCGCCACATTGCTAGGTGGCAGCTGGAGACGATGCTCAGCATGGACCTGTTGTGTACCCCAAGACACACAGAATCACAGAATTACAGAATATCCATGGTTGGAAAGGACCGCTCAGATCACTGAGTCTAACCAAACCCCCCCACCACCCCCCCCCCTCAAAAAAAAAACAACCCACAACACCCCCCCAAACCTGCCCTCACTAGAGCATATGTCCTGGAACACCTTGTCTACACGTTTCTTAAACACCTCCAGGGATGGTGACTCAACGACCTCCCTGGGAAGGCTGTTCCAGTGTCTCACTGCTCTTTCTGTAAAGAATTTCTTCCTAATATCCAATCTAACCCCACCGTGCCGCAACTTCAGACCATTCCCTCTGGTTCTGTCATTAGTTACTAAGGAGAAGAGGCCAACACCCACCTCCCTCAACCTCCTTTCAGGTAGTTGTAGAGGGCAATGAGGTGCCCCCTCAGCCTGCTCTTCTCTAAACTAAACATGCCCAGCTCCCTCAGCCTCTCCTCACACATCTTGTCCTCTAAACCCCTCACAAGCTTGGTAGCTCTCCTCTGGACATGCTCCAGCATCTCAATGTCTTTCCTATAATGAGGGGCCCAGAATTGAACACAGTACTGCAGCTGAGGCCTCGCAAGCGCTGAGTACAAGGGCACGATAATTTCCCTTCTCCTGCTCACCACACTATTCCTGATCCAAGCCAGGATCCTGCTGGCCTCCTTGGCCACCTGGGCACACTGCTGGCTCATATTCGTCTGGCTGTCCGTAGGTTCAGATGTACTGGGTCAGGAAAAAATGAAACATTAAATCTGATAATGAAGGGAGCCATTTGCAGGGCCCTGATTAGAAGCTTTTCTGCAATTAGACATCAATAAAGCTATGGCAATTATAAGTTAGTACAAAGGAATTAATCTGATGTGCATTTGTATTCAGTCATGTTGAGAAGGATGATGGCTGTATTAAAGAAACGCATTTTTTTCATATGTTTAAATAGTTTGGCTTTAAGTACTATAAATTGCTCTAAGTTGCTTGAAATTTATCAGAGGCAATGTGTGGTGCACAGATTTTTAGCTATAATATACAGAAGAACATGAAATAATGGCATATGAAAAAATGCAATGTAATGTCTACTGAAGACATTTGGAGTAGTTGTGATTGTATGTGGTGGGCCTCTTACAATGACCTGGAATTTTTGCTCCTGGGGAGAATGAAGATGTCTTACCACTGCTTACTCTAAAGAGCATTTTCCCTTTGTAGTGTTAAGGAGAGGGGAATATTATTGCAGTCCTCGGCATAGTTTGGAGTGGGAGAAGACTTGCAGAGCTGTTGCTAAATGTTTAGTTTTGAGAACTTGTATTACTGTAGTTACACAGGAAGAGTTCTTGTTTGTAGGACTATCAATGAGGAAAAAGTTCAGGAAAGTGTTATACTTGTAAACAGAGAGTGTAGAGGACATGGAACCTGTGGTTCCCTCCTTCCTCCTTTTACCCTTTTTTAAAGATGCTTTACAAAGCACTTCTAATAGCTGCTCATTTAATAGTTGATTAAGCCTCTCATACTGGGAGGCAAACCAAAACCTCCTAAAGAGCATGACCAATCCCAAGCAGTGTCCTCCCCCCCAAGTCATGGCTTACAAGGACTTCCCAAACTTGTGCGTTTGCTTTATTAACCATCAGTCTTGTAATATTTTTTCAGTACCTTTTGTTTTTTAACCTTATTAAAGTCTTGTTTTCCAGTTCTTTTGTTGTAACTGTAATGCACAGAAACTTTTTTTGAAAGAAGAGCTGAAATTCCCATGAGATATCATGACTCCAAGGCTTGGAGCCTTAGAAGAGCATCACACATCAGAGTGAGTGGGTGGAACCACAAAAGCAAGGGGGTGACAGGAGGAGAGTGAGTGAAGAGGTAAAGTCATTCTTGGCCACATCATCAGTGCAGCACCAACAGTTATGATTGGAAGTACATGAGCCTTTTTTATATACATGGTTAAGAATACAAGAGATGAATGTGAACTGATTAAATATAAACTAAAGTATCAGCAAAGCCTATTTGTAATAATTCACTTTCCAAAGGAGTGTGTTTTTGACAAACTGTCTTGTGGTGTTCAAAGTCTCACAAGTCACTTTGAGGATATAATTTTTTATTATTTTTTTATTTAGTTGTGGTTGTTGTATCAAATAGGTCTGTCTAGTCTGATTCACCCAAATTTCAGTTTGCATGAACTTGGCCTAAAATAGATTTAACTGCAAATTTGATTACAAGTGCAGGAAAAGAAAGGGGCCTGGTCAGGGTGGACTGGGAAGGAAATGGAGGGAAGAACAACTGATACTTAATGAGGAAGCCTGAAGGCAGCAGCTGTCCAAGCAGTTACAAGCTGCTTAAACCCACTGTCAGCTGCTGACTGGGGCTCCTTCTGAAGGACCTGATTATAGGAGTGGTCACTGCCTGTGTTCTTCCTAATCATGATGCAGAGCATTGCTCTGAAAATACAAAGCAAGGAAATAGCTTAAACATTTATCTAGAAGAGAAACTTGGTGCATTTGACTTGTTTTCTTTCTTCCTTTCTCAGTATGAGCTCCACTAGGACCATGGGTGGTTATGCTAGTGGAAGTTGCATGTGTGTTTTGTAAGTGTCGTGAACAGGTACAGCTTGGTCTGGCGGGTGTTTCCCATGCAAACTTGTGACTGAAGCAGTGCTAATTATCTTTGAATCCTATAAGTCTTGCTTGCCTGCTCTGTCATTGAGTTTCAGACTGCAAGTGGTGCCAAGCCTCTTCCCGAAAACATGTGTTCTGTAGAAACTTGCATGTGAGCCCTGCCCAGATGTTTTAAAACCTAACTTAATGAACATTAACCTCGCAATATTTGAGCATTCATATCCATTCAGACATTTCAGGATCACACCCCAGGCATTAACAACGTGCGGCTAATGTTTCCTGCTGATAGGATGCATGCATCCTCTCATTGGAAGTACTGAGCAGAGGTAAAAGGGATGTCACAGGAAAAGTGACTGAATCACCTGCTTAGTTGCTTACTCAGAGTTGTTGTAGATAAAACCTTGATACGTAGCTCAGGAAAGAGAGGACTGTTTAGATTGTTCTAAGGAGCCTTGTCAGAGACACTGTAACAGCCAGCTTCCTTTCATGGTCACAGTTGACATCTTTCAGTGTTGTCATCTGGGTGTGGGCTTCAAGGTCAGCTTCTGCCTTTAATCAGTCCACGTCAGTAGTCTCTCTCTCTGATTTTGTGCATAGGCTCTAGTGCTTGTACTTTCTCCCAGGCTTCCACTTGTATTAGGTGGAGTTATCTGTAAACACAGGCAAGTTTTCCTCCCTAACCTCCTGTAAATTTTTCTTTGTTATTTACCAATGTTTACTCCCCACCATGTCCCCTGAGATTAGATACAGTGTCTCCTGCAGCTTTGTTGTGACTTCTACATACCAGTATCAACTTGCTGTTTTTTTCTCTCCCTCTTTTTTATTTGCGTTGCCAACACCAGTGAGTCCAGGTTCATACTTGAAATCCTAATGCATTTCAGAAATACAGTGGCAGATACACTTGCTTTCTACTGCTGCACTTATCTGTGGTACTTACAGTCTAAAGTAGGCGTCATGCTTTGCATCCTTGATACTTGATATGAAGGAAAAATTATAGTTCTTTCTTTATAGAGAATTATGAAAACAGATGGGTGAAATGAAGAACTACTTCCTATGCCAGTCTGTAATCTTCTTTATCACTTCAGTATGCATAAAGGTTTTTTTTCACTTGCTTTTTAAACTACAGGCAAATATCAGAAATATCATTTTAGCTTGCAGTCAGGTTTGGTGCTACTTAGATTAGCATGCTTCACTCAAGTGTTTGTGAAGCTTTGTCACTGCTTACTTTCCAATTTCTTCTCATTATCCTGATAACATACCTTGTGTGGTTGCTCAAAGAGCTCAGAGAACATACCTTATTGTTTGAGTGATGTCTTCATAGGCTTCAGCTTGTTGCAGAATCACTAGGTTCTCTGAAGAATCAGCAATCTTAGCCTGAATGGTAGACAGATATATATTTAACAACAAATCATAATTGAATTTGGAGAGACGGGCTTCCATCATACTCTACCAGCATGTGACATTTTTAGTCTCTCCTTTCTGTCAGTCGTCTTTGATATTTGTCCATCTCTCTTGTGTTAGATGACTCTGAAGTTTATTTGATCTATCTTGGTCATTTTATCCTCCTGCTGCCTTGAGGAGGTTGCTGTCTCTGTTGTGCAAGCACACAGGCCCACTTGCCACACTTTTCATTGCATATAGCCTTTTCCAACTCTTGCTTTATCAGGTTCGTTATGCTGTGAAGTTTCTTCTGTCTTGTGGTGGGAGGGTATCATTGCCATTATCTCATTCTCATGAGCTTGAACTCATTTAACCTTGCAAGTTTTTCCCAGATTTCCAGGGGAAAGCCATTAACTTCGCTTCTGAACATTTACCTGTAGCACCAAATATCAAGCAGTGTAGGCTTTTTGGTATGCCACTGTAGAATTTTGTGACCTGTTACGAAGTGAAAGTAATTCCTGAGGGCATTAATAACCATTTAATCTCCAGGGTTTCCTTATGATTTATAAGACAATATCTTGGCATGCTTCTGTTCCTCTATTGCTTTAGAATCAAGTAAAGCACAATCTTTTTGTGTGAAGGACAGAATTGTTTGCCAACCATGAGCTGTGCTGAGCAGAGTTTAGAGCTGATCTCCTGCATGATGACTCAGCCTGGTGATCTCCAGTACAGCAGATTGCACTTTGCCACTTCATCTGCAGAGTCACTCTCTTCTGGTAGCATGGCCTGTTGCCAACACAGGCGTGCTTCCTTGGTCATGGCTGTACGTGCCAACAACAGCCCTCGAGTTCTTCAGTCTCACAGCTAAGCCACCCTGCTGCTCCCATGCATAGTGCAAATCCAAAAGAAAACATGCTGAAGAGGTTCTTCCTGCAACTCTGCTGCAGAGGGTCCTGCCAATAAACCAACCTTGTTGTCAAATGCACCCAAAGGATTTGGCTTTTGCACCTCTTAGACCCCTCCAAAGCAGTTTGTTCATCCCAAGTACAGCATTGGCACTGGCTCAGATTCCCATAAGGTCAAAGCAAAGCAGAATAGGCTTTTTTTTCTTCTCTTGTTGGTGAAGCTTTGATGTGATGGGACCTGTGACATGCACAGGTAGAGTACGAAGGAGAGGAGATTTCTTCCATGTAGCACTGTGTGCTGTTCGGAGAGGATAGGAGCTGTGTTTGCTTTTCAAGGAAGAATTCTGGAAAAACAAACCACAACCATCTGGTTTGCTGTCTTCAGAAGAAAAGCTGGTCATCAGCCTTTGTCACTGAAGATCTGTTGCACTCTAGTTAGTCTTTTTCATCTCTAGGTGACAGTGCTTCTATACATAGCTGAGAGATTCATTTGCCCACCTTGGCTGTGTGCATCATGCAGCTATTCAAACTTCCAGAGGAGTATGGGTGCCACAGCCATCTGAATGCCTCTTCATTGCCACTGTCTTGTAGTAATGAGGGGTATGCTTACACACGATTCTTTTTTTTCCTTCTGCTCTTTAAATCGCTGTCTGTGTCTCATGAAGAGTCCTTTTTGTTCTTAACAGAGGATTGGTGATGCCTATCTCCTGACAATTTCAGAAAAATGTACTGGGTTGGTTTCTTATATTTGTTAGTTACAAATACTGAGTCATATCAGGAAGTGATTAGTTCTGGAACCTGGGTCAGAATTATTTGTCTATGCCCATACTTGTCCAACACTGACTTCTTTCCTGGGGATGGTTTGAGGTCATACCAGGGACAGTCTGGGTGAATTCTGGCAGAGATTTGCTCTTAGCTGCTGACCACCTCATGCAACTAAGCCTTTGTGTTGTTCATTGTTGTGAATGGGTAGAGTGAAGGAAACTCTTGAGTGCTGTGTGTACTTAGCTCATGAAATTAACTTAATATGTCCAGTAAAGTGCTCAGTTGATTGCGTCTATCATGAATTGATGAACAGACACATCTTCAGCCTGTTACATGATGCAATGAAAAGGTACTACAGTATGTAGCCTTCCCTTAATACTCTAATAGACAAGCTGCTTTTCTTAGCCAGCAAAGTTGGGCTTTAAGTACTGGCAAATAACTCAGTAAAAATCGCATCAAATGAATTCTTACTTCAGTCCTTGTTGCTTGTGATTAAACGTCCACAGTGGTTTGCCAGTAATTTACCTAAGACCAGTAATTTTCATCTGGAACTAAGAAGCTGTTATTGATGAAATTTCTATGGAACAGGAGTGCACCTATGAAAAGCTTAGGTTTCTTCAGGATTGTATGAGTTCCTGATTTTCATCTGTTTATATGTGTGTGTGTGTGTGTATACACACATACATTCACACATGTATATGTGTGTATTTAAATGGCTGTGTGGTTGTGCTGATGGTCTCTCTCTTTCCAGGGTTCTTAAATAAATTACTTTCACTAGCAGCTGAAATGGATCGCTTTGCCTCTGGAGGATTTGAGACTAAGGAAACTTGTATGGACTAAATGGAAAGTAGGATGGTAATTGCAGCTCACTTTGTATTTTCATCTTGCTTAATTTACAGTCAGAAGTACAGTCAGGTGGTTGGGCATTTGAATGTTAGAACTGTTACAGTCTAATCACAGGAACCTGGTAAGACTAGTCACGTGCTTCTTCCTTCAGATTTATAGACATGTTAGTGGAGGCTATTCTATGCATTCGGTTATGAACAGAAAAAAAATAAATACAATAAATTGTAACCATACTTGTCATCCAGTGATACCAAAGGGGAAAAAAAAATACTCTTTTAATCTATAAAATTCCCTTGTAGTGTTGATTGATTGATGTAAATGTAGCAACTGGATGAGAGAAAAGGTTCTATGATTCTATGATATTTCATTTAAAAAAACCTGAATCATATCTCAGATACAGGTTTTGTATTTAAAAATGTCTGTAGGTGAACATTATGCCACATTAGTGAGAATAAATTGGTTATATTACTGTTGAAATTGAAAATAGACCAATATTTTTGAAATGGATTTTTAAAATATAAAATTTTGCCTGTTTATGATTTGGTTCCCCTAGACCAAATTAACTTGGATGCTCAACAGGGACTCTATTTATTCTGGCATAAGAACAAGTATAGGGCAGAGCTTCCTAGTCTCAAAAAACTGGTGATGGTAAGAGGCCTCTGCAGTGTTCTCAGCCAGCTGAATGCCTGAGGTATTTTGCCATACAGGAAATCAATTGCAGCTGAATGTGCACTGTTTCCACTCCAAGTATATAAACAGGCCTTATGATATAAAAAAAAAAAATAAAAAAATTCTAGTCTTCTATTCAGTAGTTTCCTGAAAGTTCAGGGTAAGAAGATCTGATGTTCGGTTTCTGTGGATTCTTCACTGTCACTTTTTGCTGAGTCCATAGCACAAAAATAGCTAAGAAGGGAAGATAAATTAATCTTGGGGTCCTCTAGAACAGACAAATGTAAAGCAATGGCTTAGGGAAATGAAAATAATAAAAAAGGTATCCTTGTTCAGTTCCTGGTTGATGTTCCAGTTGATGTTCTGCAGCTGGGAAGTGTTACAAATTTAGCAAAGGAAATGAGTTCTTTCCCTCCTTAAATCAAGAACTCTGCATTTTTTAGGCTTCAAGGTAGCTTAATAAATTTTGCTAGAAAAAGCTATGCTACAATTGTATCTAAATAGCTGAATTTTGTGAAGTGGTAGAAGAAACACTGTTTTCATTTGGATATTTATTATTCTTTGTTGACCTTGTGAAAGTATCTAGATCAGATGCAGGTACCAGACAGATCTCAGAAAATGACCTATGGCACTGACTTGCTTTAACAGCTAGAGATGTATCTTTCTGTTGCTCTCCAGGAAAGTCAAGGGTTCATTTGGGTAGAGATTACCAGGCATTAAAGATAATTAAGTTTTAAAAAGTTTAAAATCAGAGCTAACAATTTTCAGAAGGCGCATGGCCTGACATTTTCAAGGTTGAGAGCCTGGGAACACAGCAGCACTTCCCTGCTCTGCTGCAGGCTTACAACCATAGATAAATTGCTTGATCTAGGTTTTTAAAGGTATGTAGGTAGGCACTCACAGAGGTGGTAAGACTCTTTACAGGATTTTCAGAATCACATTAGTGTCTAATTCCTATTCAAAATCTGACCCTTTAGCCTCTCTGAACTGGAATCACCCTGTGCTACCATTTATTCAGCTCCTCTTCAAGGCAGAATGTCAGGCAGTACAGCAAATGTGCCAGGGAGGGTATCAGCTGGGCTGAGCGTGGCCCCTCACTGAGCTGTGCAATTGTGCTCCCTTTTATCCTTTCTCTAATTCCGTAATTTCTACGCTACTTTCTGCAGAATACCAGAGATTCAACAGAGGAGAGGAGAAAAGTGACTCCATTTTGCTTAGTCTAACAGTTCTTTACTTGACGAGTGCTCTGCCAGGTAAATTTTCTTTTATTATTAATTTAACTTACAACATTTAGGGTTTTTTAACTAAGAGGTGACGTTTGTTGTGCCTGTGGCTGAGGTGATCACTATGGTTGTTCAGTGAACATACCTCAAGTTAACTGTGAGACTGCTTGATATGCAAATCCACAATAGGTCATTGTACTGTATAGGCCTGAAATGTTAGTTAGCCAAGGCAGTGGGTTTACTTGATATGCAAGCTGGTGGGGTTTTATCCTAATTAAATCAAAATTTGGGCGCACCTAAGCAGTTAGGGGAGGTTAAATCTTCAGTTTTAGTACCTCTTCCTTAGCAAAACTTCAGTTACAGAATGTGTAGGAGAAGTTTTGTTTGGTTGCTTGATTCTGTCCTTTTGGAGGTAGAAGTGTCATTTTCATGGAGAAACAATGGTCTCTCCATGGGGCTGGAGAGATCTGGGACTTCTCTGTTCTCCGGAGATTTCCTAGATTACTATATGTCATTCTGAGAAGAAATTGATCTTTGATAATTTGGTTTTTTTAGGGGTTTAGTTTTGTTTATGTACTCTCACTATCTGAAAATCTTCAGGGACCTGGGGAACTTGAGAGTATAGGAAAAGCAGATTTAGATGCCATGGAAATGTAACTTGATTTTAACAACCAATTTCACTCTTTTGATTATCTGAAACAAATTGACGTTCCAGAAATCTTCACTATAGGGCTGGCAGAAGACTCCACAGAAAATAGTAAATAAGAAGAGGTATTTAAGCAAGATCCCTTTCTCTCTCCTTTCTTCCTCAGTCCTGGTGCCAGCCAAAAGGAGACTTGTCTTCTCTCTGAAGAAAGTGGACATTTAGTGATGGGCTTTGTAGTTGACAGCACAGACACTGCTATTTGGGAAAAATTGATGACTTATAAATAACCTACTTCACTCCTTCCTCAGTGCTAATGCTGAAACCAGGGAAGCATAGATTAGTTTAAAATTAAAAACAAAAAATAAAAATTACATGATGTTAGTTTCCACTCTGGCTTCTGTGACTTGCAGAGGGAATACTAATATTCTATATTAGACCATTACTTAGTAGTATGTATTATTTTACTCTACCGATATGGGGGCTTGTAATATAATTTTGTAGTGACGTATTGTTGATCCAGTTGTGTTCAGATGTTTCTAAAATTTTAGGATAATGGCAACTTTGTCAGATCCCATGCTTTGAGATTACGTAGCTTTAATACACATGAGCAGGATTGTATAGTATTCAGTTGAAGCTTACATCTGACAAACATTAGTGAGATATTACTTTCCTTTGGATCTAAGCAAGAACAAGTCTCTGTAAGTAGGAAAACATTTTGCAGAGACAGAGAGGAAAGACCAGAAATTCCTTTGTAATTTTCTAAAAATAGCAAGATTTGACATACATTAGAGAAAAATAATTGGCATGACCTAAATTCAATACACTAGTTGTGTGTGTTATCTGCTGATAGTTAATTACTAGCTTTTTTTTTGTAAACAAATGCAAAGGGCTGTACATTCCTAGGTTCTGCACAGCAAGTAATTTTATTTATCTAGCTTGAAATTAGTGCATGTCCAAATGCATGTGAAGTATTTGCCTAGTGACCTTAGAAACTTAATTACTTGCACAAATCCTCTCCATTTTGATTTCATTTCAAGTATGCTGCTTGGCCTTGGTTTTGAGTTGCAGGGATTTTAGTGTGTTTTCATGAAGAACAGAAAAGCTAAACCAGATCAGCAGACTCAACCCCTTTTCTGAAAGCTGAGATAACATGTCATATGCATGTGTTCTAAGAGGCAGAGGATTTCCTAGGATTCTCTGGGATCTATGGCAGACAAATGTTCACTGTGAAGTGCTTCAGAAAACTGTTGTATCAGCAAAACTGGAGTGTTGTGGGAATGAATCAACTAATGGGATAAGGCATTCAAGGACTTGATGAAGTGCATTTAGTAAGGAATTAATTTCATGGGGAAAAGGAATAAACCTAAAATGTGAAGAGTAGTGTTTTGTATAAAGAATGGTTTGGGCAGATCAAGCTTTGAGGGATGGATGTTAAACCTGTACCAAATAAAGACCAGTATTTTTTCCAAGTCTGCTTCAAGTACTAGACTTAAATGTGGAGCTTTTAAGAGTATTTGTATTCTGGAAAAGCTTTTGGGGGTGGTAGGGAGACGTTTTATGAAATATGTTTGTGTTTTGCTATTATTCCTTTGAATTACATAGCAATATTGTCTGGTTTTAGTTTTTTCAGTAAGTTGGTATTTAGACTCTTTGGAAAGAATGAAAATGGGCTTCAGCAGCTCTTAAAATCATGACATCTTTTGTAGCAGAGGAGGAGAAATCAGGTCAATATACTTTGTTCTAACAATTCAGGATGAGTTTTAATACACAGTGTGTTTATGCTAGAAGTCACTACACACAAAAATTCCTCAAGTGCCTGTGCATCACTGAATGCTTTGTTTAGGCCATGTCCTTAATGGTATGAAGGCTTGCAGATCTCTGTGGGGGTGGAGAGGAATGATGCATGCCCACATGTGAGCTTTTCTGGAAGTTGATTCTATTTTTGGTATGCAATGGAGCAAAGGTATAGGACAAAAGTAGGGATTTGGTTGCAATCTGAAATCCTGCAAAAGCTTTCCTATTGCAGGCAGTGCCTCCTAAGGTTCTTGGAGCAGTTTTATTTATTATCCACAGGAATATTCCATGTTAATTTAGCATGTTAGATTAGGACCCAATACCTTAAATAAGGTTAGCAAATTTGAATAAGTTTCCCTCAAACTCTTTGTGGCTTATTGTAGTCAGACTGAAACAGACAATATAAAGTGCATGTCTAGAGTTTTCTGTTGTTGGCAGTTTTATGTATGCTGTCATTCTACTTCAGAGTGATGAAGCCAACCAGTGAATGTAATCTTTAACAGAAGTGTGCACAGGTCTGACTGGACTTCTTAAAAATATTAATCCAAATAATTTATGCCAGTGACATATTGAAAGTCTAAACAGTTAGTACATTTAGACTAATGGTTTTATAAAAACTTTGTATAATTATTTAAAAGAAGTCTTTGTTAATTGAGAAAACAGCTTTTCCAGATGCTGCTTACTTCTCTTGGCAGATCACATTTGGGATTTTCTGCTCTGAAAAAGACTAAATGAATTGTCTGGACAAATTTGGAAATAATATAATTAGGATTTAATATAAGCTGTAGATGAAGTAATTTTATTAAAACATTTGTTTATTAAGTTGTTAAATAAAAATTCTTATCTTTATTTTTAAAAAATCCAAAGAGACAAACTCACTCACCCCTACCTTACCCCTTATGCTTGCTTGGAGTGCTCAGTCCTTTTCCTGCTGCCATCTCCTATTGTTACGGTCAAATGACCAAGGCAAAGTGTATACTTCCTTTTGTGTCCAGTAGATAGGGGTTCTTAATTGATGAGTGCTGCTTTCTTTCTGACAGAAAGGAAATGAATGGGCAGAAGTGATTATAGCACATCTGTTGTTTTCTGGTGAGCATCCTGTACAGCAGTGAAACTGTCTTGAAGGCTACTTTTTTTTTCCCCCTGTTCAGGATTATTTGATAGAGTGGATATGGGTGACATGTGACAGTATTTTTCCTTTGTCACAGGTGTAGCCAGAGCAGAGAAACAAATTGCATGCTGGAACAGAATGATTTGTTTATATTTTCCAAGTCGTTGTGCTTAAAAATACCCCAAACCTCAACAACTAGTGTAGTAGACTTCAGGCATGTACTGTGTTTTGATTGCATGATGTAGGTGATGAGCCTTATAATACTCCAAAATCAGGCTGAAAATTTCTTCCTCTGGGGAAGGAGAGAAACACTCATACCAAGGACCAAAAAGCTGAAACATTCACGCAGCTTTTCCTACAATTACTAGGATGCAGTTTTGAAAGCTGTGATATTGTTGTCCATCTCCTGCATGAACAACTTTTGTTTCATGTGTTTTTCTCTGGAGTGCTGAGGAGCTCACTGGGGAGCTCTGTGGTGCCCTCTTCTGGAGAGGGTTTAGGGCTGGAGTCAGGAGAGGCTTCTTTCCTGGCTTTACAGACAGCAGAGAGGAAAGTTTTGGGACCTGTGAATGAGGAATTATAGAAAAGAGTCTGGCTTGAGCAAAGAGGACCCCAAAGTGAGGAAGACAGATGTCTGGAAAATAGTTGAGAGAGGCCAGTAAAGTAGCTGGGTGAAGTAAGTATGGGATGGTAGTGGAGTGTATCACACCAGCCACAATTTTTCCACAATTCTTTTTCTTTCTGACTCCTGTACTGTAAAGAGATAAGTGAAAGTGGGATGCAATCTATGTAACCCTGAGTATGCCTACGGGAACCTTTTTGTTCTCTTTTGCCACACGAAGTGCTTGAAGAAAGAGCTCTATAAATCTGAATCCTTACCACTTCCTTTGTTGTGCTTTGTTCCTTATTTCGGCTCTTATGTGTTTAATTGCAGCATTTTTTGTAAGCAAGTGCCAGAACTCTGCTTTTGCACAAATGAAATATTTTGATACTTAAACTGAGAGTGCTTAAGCTGAGCCTAGATGAAGCTGGTTAACTAAAGTTAGTACACTTTCCTGGGGTTTTCTGATGTGTGTCAAATAAAATTGAAAAATTGGAGGGATTTTCAGATCTTTCTTGTCACTTGCTATCTCAAGAGCTGCTCTGTCCCTGCCATCTTAACAGAGGATCCTCATCACTTAACAAAGGAGGTCAAGATGTACAACCTTGTATCCATAAGATGCTGTTTAGCTGGAAGCTTACAGCCTTCCTTTGGCTAAACAGAATTTTCAAATAACAGATGCACATGGCTACTAAAAATGGGAAGAGTGAGCAAGAATATACTGAACTATTCATGGACATCCCAGAATCACGGAATTACTAAGGTTGGAAGAGACTTCTAAGATCATCAAGTTCAACCATACCTATCACTAAACCTGTCATTAAACCATGTCCCTAAGTAGAGCATCTAAATGTTTCTTAAACACCTCCAGGGATGGTGACTCCACCACCTCCTTGGGCAGCCTATTCCAAGGCTTAACAACCCTTTCAGTAAAGAAATTTATCCTTATATCTAATCTAAACCTCCACTGCTGTAACTTGAAGCCATTTCCTCTTATCCTCTCACTGTTAACCTTGGAGAAGAGACCTAGCCCCATCTCGCTACAACCTCCTTTCGGGTAGTTGTAGAGAGCAAGAAGGTCTCCCCTGAGTCTCCTCTTCTCCAGACTAAACAACCCCAGTTCCCTCAGCTGCTCTTCATCAGACTTATTCTCCAGACCCCTCACTAGCCTTGTTGCCCTTCTCTGGGTGCGCTCTAATGCCTCTATGTCCTTCTTGTAGTGAGGGGCCCAAAACAGAACACAGTATTCTAGATGTGGCCTCACCAGGGCTGAGTACAGGGGGGGTGATGACTCCTCTGGTCCTACTGGTCACACTATTTTTGATACAGGCCAGGATGCTGTTAGCTTTCTTGGCCACCTGGGCACACTGCTGGCACATGTTTAGTCAACTGTCAGCCAGCACCCCCAGGTCCATCTCTGCAAAGTAGCAATCCAACCATTCTTCCCCAAGCCTATAACGCTGCATGGGGTTATTGTGACCAAAGTGTAGGACCCAGCACTTGGCCTTGTTGAAGCTTATCCCATTGGCCTCAGTCTACTGATTCAGCCTATCCAGGTCCCTCTGCAGAGCCTGCCTACCCTCAGTATAGCTGAATACAAAATTGATGATGCCGTAAATGAATCAATGCCTCAGTGACACACATATGCCCTTATGGTGTTGGCAGAATGTGTGTCAAAACCGTGACCCTCCCTTTGATTCAATTTCCACCTGCACTCTAAATTTGCAGACAGTATGGAGTAATCAACTGTGTAATTATCCAGCATAGATAATGTTAAACTTCTGTAATTGCAGCTTTGTCCTGAAAATGGAAAAACAGGTGCTATAAAATCAATTTTAAATTGGGTGAGGTTTTTTCCCTCACCAGGCAAAGCTGGTCTGTCTTTTTGGTTTTTTCCCCTAAGCCTGTCAAAGGGTAACTGAAGCAACTAAATAATCCTTTTCCTTTCTGAGTGAGGCACACAGAGACCATGTTGATGCCTCTAAAGCCTTTTAAACATTTAGCCTATTCCCATAGGATTTCAGACTTACCTTGCATCTGCTGGCAGGCATTATGTTGTAGCTAAATATTAGTCATGGTACCAGCCAAGTAATACAGGAAAACCCCACAGAATCAGTTGAAATCTGTTTGTTCCAGTCTTTGTAAATTCCCTTTTATGAATTTTAATGCATTATGGTATGTTTTAAGAAAGATAGTAAATTGTTAATTTGAGATTTTTGCAATTCTAAACAGTACATTGATCTGTTATTTTGCACCTCTTGCATGATTCATGAGAAACACTGGAATATTTGTGGGACTTAATGTATTCAAATTACTATGTAGAAGTTTGCTAAAATGTTATTATTATGGAGTCCTGGCTTTGGGAACAGATGTGAGTTCTTTTATCCTGAGCTAAAGATTTAATACGTGACTTAAAGCAGGACTATAAATTGGTTTACAACATTTTCAAAGACAGCTCTTTAAGTATTGATGCATTATTGACTATACATACAAACCAAAATGATATTAAAAATGTAAAAATACTTTTTCTGTTGAGATAGATATTCATTAAAGCATAATACATAGCTGCTTAGTAAAAGAAACTTCAGCATGAACTTCAGCCTCTAAAAGAAAGATTAGCTACTGCTTTTATCAGCATGGACATCACTTTGAAGATGCTAAACATCTGGTTTCTGTCTGGGAGAAGTATATTTTGTCCACTTGACCCTTTGCAGAAGTAAATATTTTTATTAGTTATGTTTTGTAGGAATTTTTGAAAATATTTCATACATGAAATAAAAGCGTCCCACTTTGCATACTTAGCTTCGGTTGCGTACGTGCAGTACATCAAATGCTGTTTTGTTCTTGATTCATGAGTTTCTTTCATAATTAAAAATTACACAAGTATGGAATTTGATAGAAGAGATAAGTATGATTTTTCCATTCTTTGTTTTCTTTTTTTTTAAAGAAAATATTCCTCTTTTTCCCCAGCTCCTTTTTTGTTACTTCCTAAGAGTGTGTTTGTCACCCTGGCAGACATTTCAGCCCTAATTATTTTCCTTCATCTATGACTGTAAACTGTACTTCAAGGTTAAATCCAACCTGGATGGTATTTGTTTACTACATAAATTAGGTACGTGAAGTTACTTAGAAAAGATGTGTATTTTGTATTTGAGTATCGCTGTCTTCTGTGATCAAATGGAGGTTAAAGGGTGTCTGAAATGTAGCTTCTAATCCTGTTTTCAAGATAGAAAAACCTAAAAATCATAATAGTTGTATTTGTTTCTATATTATTTCTTCTAGAAGTAGATAACTTAGGAAAAATACACTCCATACACAGAGATTTAAATGCTAATGTTGCTTGTTTTGTGCCAGTAGGAGAGTGAGTGGGTGTCTCTTAAAATACACAGTGTAGCCTTTTAAGTAAGGAAAGGCAATGGACTTCATGAAATGTTACAGTTGAAAAATTATTTTAATAGCGAAGCCAGTTAGGAGTTTTTAAGCCAGAAATACTTTGTTGAAAAACAGCAATTTATTGAAAACCGAGTGTTTCACATAGACAGTTTTCAACAAAACTATCAGAAAGCGAAGTTTTTGAGGACTGTAAGAAAAATGTGGTTCAATTCCATGGGAAAATAATTTAAAAACTGAAGTGAATACCTTCTGGAAAGTTCTGTGTCTGGTGGGGTTTTTTTCTTTAATTTATTTATTTTTTATTTTTATTTGGATTACAACCCTTTAGTGTTCTCTACCTCTTCCTTACAAAGAATATGGATATTTTCAAAGTTCTACTTTTTAGTTTTCCATAAGCTGGAAAGATAGCTTGCTAGTCGCTTCCAGTGTACTGATGTTTGCTTTTGCAAATTTTTCCTATGGAAACGATTCTTCCATTGTTTTAATATGAACAGTCTGATAGATGTCAAACATGATGTGACTCAAGTTATGACAAATGATTCCCTCTATTCCATTTTGTTCCCTATTTGACATGTATTAAAACTCTTACTGATGACTTAACAATGAAGTTAAAACCTACTCCTAAATCTTACAAATTTGATTTGTTCTTCTTTTTATTATTAGTCTAAAATGTGTCACTTATGTAATAAGCACCATAACTGCCTGTCTTTTTATTGGATGGAGCAGTGTTGGAGGTTTATTAATCTTCAGGGCGAAGAGAAGCCTTTCAAAATAATACGTGCCACTTTTAGTCTCAGAGTAGAGAGCTTTTGATCAAGTGAGTTGCAGCATAATTAAGTATGCTTGTGCCAAATCGGTCTAGAATCTAAATCAAAATAGTGAGTTTTCTGTGTTTATTTTGGGAATAGGTTCATAGTTTAAGTTTGCCTCGTACACCGATATTTATGAGAAATGGCATTCAATTGGACTTTGAACAACACATTATAATTTAAAATGTTTTTGTCTCTCTGAAACACATCTGGTAATGCAAGATCTAAAGCTATTAATTTGGCCAGGACAATGAGTTCTTTATGAATTGGAGCTAGCCTATTGAAATGAATTTGCTCCTGAATTAATGATGATAGAGGATGTGGAGTCTGGAGTAATGACCGTCTGCCGGGTTGTTAATGTCCAGCAGGCTCCAAGAGATGCAGTGATGCCTGTGGTAACATGCTTGTGCTAACCTTTCTATCTGCATTGTTACTATGCATAGAACAAGGAAATAAAAGCTGAGTGAATTATAAAATTCAGGTAATTTTTTTTTTTCTTTATTCGTGTGAGAGGACTGTCTTTGAGGGATAGAAGCTTACTGCTTGTCCAGTGGAGTGAGAGTGCTCAGCACAAAAATCCCATAAAACCCCTACAAACCGAATTTATCTTTTGGTGTTATTTTCTGTTTTCCAGTTATTCTTCATTCCTGAGAAAAACTTGATTTGATTCCCCTACCCCATGGGAGAGCTGAGAGACAAAAAACCCAAATGCTTTTCAGTCTGGGGATTGGAGGAACCCCACAGTGTTTCATCTGCTGTAGTGCAACAGGGCATATCTGATAATCAGATGGGTCCTCAGCTCTTCATCCCTGTTGCTACTTATTCCACATACCTAGGTTGCAACCTAAGATGTAGCTTAAATGCTTGAGGTAGTAACTCTCATAAAGCCATTTACCAGCCTTTCAACACTGAAAGTAATGTACATTTTCTGGCAATGTCAAATCATATTTTGTCCTATTTTTACTCTTTTATCAGACATAGGAATATAGATATATGAGTAAATTCTGTAGTGTAAATAACTGTATAAATAAGAGAGCATGAAATTACCCCTGCGTTAGCAATTTGCTTGCCTGCTTGCTTGGATATTCATGTACAAGGTGAGTGACAAAAGCCTGCTGCACGCTTGCTGGAAATGAGATTAGTAGCTGGGGTTTTTCCTGAAAATGAATTGGCAGTGCTGATTGAAAAATGCATACCTCATTCTCTGTATGGGGAAAGCATAATGTAAACATACACTTATTTATAAATAGGAATAATAAAAATATTTTAGTATCTCTATAGTATTGTATTTCCTGCTTTTGATCTTTATCACTAAAAGTAAACAAAATAACTTTGCCTTGATGATTCTTGTATGTTTATGTAGAATTGCAAACCTCTACTTCCAAACATGCCATTCATAGTAGATGTCTTGAAGATCACAGAATCATTTGGGTTGGAAGGGACCTCTGGAGGTCATCTAGTCCAACCCCCCTGCAGTGGGCAGGGACATCCCTGTCTAGATCAGGTTGCCTGTCAAGCCTCACCTTGAATGCCTCCAGGGATGGGGCCTCAACCACCTCCCTGGGCAACCTGTTCCAGTGTTTCACCACCCTTGTGGTAAGGAACTTTTTCCTAGTATCAAGTCTAAATCGACTCGTCTCCAATTGAGCTCTAGCCGTGCTTGAGCCTTCCTGACCTCATCTCTATGCCATCAGGCAGCATCTTTATACTCTTCCCAAGATCTCTGTCCTTGCTTCCACTGCCTGTGTAGTTCCATCTTGGTTTTAAATTTGACCAGCAGGTCTTGATTCAGCCATGCTGGTTTCTTTCCTTTCTTACCAGATTTCTTACACCTGGGGATTGAGAGCTCTTGTGCTCTATGGAAAATGTCCTTAAAGATCTGCCAGCTCTGTTCCGCTTTCTTGTCTTTGAGGACCGTTTCCCAGGGTATCCTGCTGAGTAACTCTTTAAAGAGCTGGAATTTT
>VWZO01012423.1:136527-154828 GCA_013396975.1 Bucco capensis
CCCTTCCCACTAACTCAGGTGTCTTCTCCCACAGCTTGTCATATGAAAGACTGCTGATATTATTATCCCCCTCCCTCATCATACCTAGTTTAAAGCCCTGTTGATTAGTCCTGCAATCTCCTGAGCAAAGACCCTTGTTCCCCTTTGAGAAAGATGTCTTCTGTTTGGTGTCAATAATCCTGGTGCTGTGTAGTCCAAACCATTGTTGAATAACCCAAATTTGTGGTGGTGGCACCAGTCACGGAGCCATGTGTTAATGGACTGGATGTGGTTGTTCTTTCCTACATCATTGCCTGTGACTGGAAGAACAGATGAAAAGATAACTTGTGCCCCAGAATCTTTCACCACTCATCCCAAGGCCCTAAAGTCCCTTTTTATTGCTCTAGGACTACTGGTTGTTACTTCCTCTCCTCCCACATGGAAGATCAGTAGTGGATAGTAGTCCGAGGATTACACCAGGCTGGGGAGATTCTTAGTAACATCCCTAACTCTGGCTCCAGGGAGACAGATGCCATTGTCCACAGTATTTTGGTATGATAGGATGAATTAAAGAATGAAGATTTCTGTGCGCTGTATAAAGTGTTAGTGCTTAAGTCACATCGTTTGGATGTTTTCATTGTGGTCTACAATAGCAGGCTCACATTTAGAATTAAGTGGAGCACAGCTCTCCTGGGGTGGGTGCGAGCAGCCCAGAGGAAAAGTGGGATGTAAAACATGGGCAAATAATCAGGCACTGGAGAACCCACATGCCATATCCTTTCAGTTCTAAATCTGCAGGGCATTTTAGTGTTCTTCCTAATATTTTTTTTTATTTATTTCAGTTGAAAGGCTGAAAACCTTTATTTCACTTGGTATCCTCTTATAAACTTGCCAGAGAAGTGCTCTGCTGCATCAGTTAAAGTACATCTTTGATCGAGTCCTTGCAGGGTGGAAAAAAAGAGCAAGACTGCAATAAAAGCTCATAAAACATATATGTGATTGAAATTGCCTTTTATTATCTGTTTTATTTTAATACTTGCTTGAATTGGAAAAGGAAAATTATGTTTCTGTAATTACTTCTCCGAAAAGTGGAGCAGTTCACTTCTTTAGAGGAGTATGTTGAATCTTCAGCTTCAGAAGTTTGGAGCTGGTAGTTACAGGCTATCTGTTCTAACTAGTAATTTTTACAACAAATGAATTAATCAAGTAGTTGAGTTTGTGTGTAAATTTTGCTGACAGCTAACTCTGGAAAAAGACAAAATAATTCCAGACACACTATAAAAGTTATGTTAATTCAACCCTCCAGGGCTTACATAATCCCAACTTTGTTCCTTGGTTTTGTTTGTGGGTTGTTGTTTGTTTTTTTTCCCATATCTATTTTTTGAGATATGTTTTAAAAGAGATCAACCTTTTCTTACATTTAGGTGTAACAGTCAAAACTGTCAAAAATAACAGTGGGGTTTTTTTTGAAGTTTTATAGTTACTTCAGCCTTTACTGTAGTTATTTTTGTTAAGTATGCTGGTTTCCTATTTTTCACAAATTAGGGTAGATGATAAAATGACTAACCAGTTTTGAAAAATTTGGCCCTTGTTCTGTAGTAATTATGATTCATTGCAGCTTCTTCCCAAATTTTAATGGTTTTTGCTTAAACTGAACTGGAGTTGGATTTAAAAAGAAAACCGCTAAACCCAGACTTCTGTCTGGAACAGCTGTAAGAGGACTTTTTTCACTGCAGGAGGGCTCAACAGCCACACCTGAGTTCTCCTTGCTGGATACCCCTTGCTCTGCCACAGCTGAAGGAAGCATCCAACAGTTGTGGGCCTGCACAAGAGCTGAGGTGTTGCAGAGAAAGGTGTCCACAGGTACAAAGCCAGAAACCAACTCTTCTTTTCAAAAAGTTTGCATCTGTTCCTTTTTAAAGGTCAGGACTCAGTGAACCCTGCCACTGCCATTGCCATTGCCATATATATAAGGGAAGATGAGTTCAGTTGAATGTAATTGCAGTTTCTACTCTCCAAAGAGTATGCTTGTCTTTGTTATCCCTGTCTGTTCTGCTTTTTATGCCACTGTGTCTCTGGCTTTCCATTCAGAGTTCTTTAAATCTTTGGAGTTTGTAACAAAGTTCAATTAAGCGACAAATACTCAAAACTGTATTTCAGTAAAATTTATGAGCATAGGTGACCTGAGAGAAGAGTCCTCTAAGGTTACATTTCTATTAAATTCAGATGGGCTTAAGAATTTTGCCAAGCCTGGAAGAAGATGGTCTATTATGGTCATGTTCATTAGTATGGTTTTAGGAATGATTGTTAGCTTAGTCTAGTTTAGCCATCAATCCCCAGAGATGTTTTTTATTCTTGTCAGTCAGCCTTTCTCTTCTGTGAAGACTTTTTAGTTCCTCACTTGGGTAACTTTACTCTGTAGTGTTGCTATTATTTATTTTGAAGTGGATTGTTTGTTTGTAGGGGAAAATGGGGGAGTTAGAAACTGAGGAAGAAACATAGCACATAGTGTCAGCACATAGTGGTGACAAAAAGGTGCAAAAAGTGGTAGTGGCGTGGTTGTACCTCCAGGAATACTGCACAGGCTGTGGGGACACTGGCAGAGGTCAGAAGGGAGATGGAGCAACTGTCATCAAATCTAAAGGGAGCCAGTGCTGCTTCTTCCACCTACTTCTCTTGCTTAAATTGCTTTGAAGGACTGCAGAATCTCATTTGCTGATGAGATGAGTAGTTTCCTGCTTTTTGTGGTAAGTTACATGGTCCTTTGTGTGTGTTTGAAATACAGCAGGGACTTTTTTTCTGTTGCCACTGAATAGGCTGAATCATCTCAGAGCCAAGGCAGGGCCAGGTGCCGTCCTTGCCTAGCTGTGTCTCTTGCCAGATTCAGCAGAAACACAGTGTTGTTAATATGCACTCCTTGTGTCCATGTTCCTCAGAGTACAACATTTGGGCTAGGCAGCAAGAATGGAGGCAGTAGCATTTCTGTGTACCAAGGATGGAATTACATAACAGAATTGATGGAATTGAAACAGAATTATTTGAATACCTCTGTTTTCAGTATATGAGTATTTACTTTTTGAATAAACAATTAAGGTTTACAAATGCTTATTTCTGTGTATTGGCAGTGCTTCAGGTATGCTCCCCCATTGCAGTCTATTTTGCAGGAAGTTTCCTTAGGTTATTTCTTCCCTTAAAAGTGGAAGAAAAGGAATTTTCATCTGAATTCACTGAGCTTAGCTCTTAGAATTCAAAAGGCCTTGGAAACTGGCTGGAGCTCTTAGGAGTGCCTTGAGTAATATCCTCCGGAATATTTACTTCAGTCAAACTTATTCAAAGATCCCCCTCCCACTCTGTCCTTATTTGCATTGGTTTCCAGTACTAGATCAAATAACCAGTGAAATGCAAAGATTTGCCTCTTAAAAACAGGTTCTTCAGCAGTTGTCACCTGTATTTCTGTGGCCTGATTTTATATTCTGTGTTTGCATAAATTGAAGTAACCGAAAAGACATACCCATCCCTATTGTACTGCAGAGATGCATTGCATTGCCAGTGGGAAAATACTAACTCATGAATTTTAGTTGTGTTTGGAACTGTAGTGTTGATATACATGTTACAAAAATGAGAGAAGTGTGTCTGATGGTTACTTAACTGCTATAAGATTTCATGTACAGTTTTGCTATAAGATTTAATGTACAGTGATTTGTGAAATTGTCTTATTTGTATGCCTCCACACTTCTAGTACAGTGCATGATATTTACATGTCCTTTGAAACCTCATGACATAATTTGGGAAATTATGTTGGTTTTAACTTTTCTTAACTAGGGAGAACTGAATTCCTTTATGTAGCTGTTGCCTTTTTCATAGCCTTCTCTTTCTCAGGTTGGAAATTTAATACTTGATTACCCTTTATACTGCCTTCTGGTGTTGTTGAAGTACACGTGATCCATCTTTCACTCCAGTAAAATCTTACTTGGTGGGAATAGATAGGAAGAGCAACATCCGTTTATCCATAATTCTGACATCCTGGCTAAAGCAGGAAAAGCTGACTGCTGAATGCATGATTTGTTTCTGATTCTCTGCTATGTAGAAGGTGGAAAAGCTTCATTGTTCAGTGTGGTTAAAATGGAAAGGTAAGAAAGATGACCTTCATCACTGGTGTAGGAAGGTGGAGGGAGAGAATTTGAACTCCTTTTTTGGTGAAAAGTGTCTGTCAGTGTTAAAATTCATAAAGCTTTGTAATCTTGGCACCTAAAACTATGTGGTAAAGTGAATTGGAAGCCCTTTATGGACTATCACTTACTAGCCTGTATTCAAACATCGTGTTTCCTAATGATCACTATCTTTGAAATAATTTTCAGTCTAAAGCATGAAAGGGTGTGGGGTGACTGTTCTTCTGTATTGTCGAAAGCTACAAAACAACTTGCAGTTCAACAAAAAAAGATCTCTCTTAGCACAAGCTGAGAATTACTAGAGTTGTTTCAAGAATCTTACAAACTTCTGAAAGGCTCTCAGCAACTGCATACTTTTTTATAAGCTGTCCGTGAGGTAATGTCGGATGACTGTTATTTTAGTAAAAAATAGGTATTTCTTGATTTCTATGTTTGAAAGCATGTCTAAGTGATTTATTATTTTATTTTCTGAGAAGGTGAATGAAATCCTGTCAAAATGCACAATGGCTTAGGCTCTATGCAGTTATTCAGAATTACTTCAACAACTGATTTGTTCAAGCCATGTCTCTTAGGTTAATGTAGAAAGGAGAAAAACAATCAGCTGAAAGAAGTCACCTTTCCAACTCTAACATTTCTAAGTGATGTTATTTGTCCTGATGTTTTTTGTTCTAAATGGAACTAGTGTTCTCATCAGGGGCCAGTGAAATTCTGAATTTGGCAGTGCAATGTTTAGTAATAAATCCAGCTTTCTAAGAAAGCGTGTCGGAGATAAGAAGCTTTGTGCATTTATGGCTTTATAGAGGAAATTTTGCTGTCTAAAGAACAGTGCATTTTAACCCAAAATAAATGTTTGTTCAGCAGTTTGTCAGCTGCTTCTGTCAAAATGGTCATTCAAATTCGTTTGGAATTTGTGGCAGGTTAAAAATTGTTGTGTGTGGTTCCCCTTTTAGCAGTTTTAGTCTCCTAGGCTCTTTGTTTCTGTTGATCATAGGTGGATCAAATAATTTCTCTTTCTAGTTATATTTATTTTAATAATCCATATTCTTTACAGTGAAAAAATTAAATATGCATGTATTTGTATTTATATTTATATGTGTGTACAGAAACTGTGGTTTGCCAGAGATTAAGTATGAATGTTATTTTTAACTATATATTTTCTCTATGCTCTGCAATATGTACATGCATTTCAGTGTCACAGAAACAAATAGGATGAACCTGCAGGTAAAGAACTGGGGACATACTATTCAAAGCTAATAAAGAGCAAGAAGGCCCTGGCTTCTCCATCACAACTGGTCAGAGTGTTCTGCAGATAACTGCAAACTTTGGCTCTAGAAAATATGTTGTTTGCAAGTCGTGCTTCAATAGTTGTACTCTGGAGTGGCTTGATAAACAATGGAGTGTTTTTACAGGAAATGTCCCAATCTGAGTGATTAGGCCATTCATTTGGACAAACTGCAAGTGTATGTGCACAGTGCTGTTAGTTTGTCTGTTACTAATTTCCTCTTTTTTTCCATATGTGAGCAGTGTGTGTGTGTGTATGTACACACAGATGTAGGTATCCTCAAAGTAGGGAGAAGGAAAAGCTGAAGGAGTGTGAAGTGCTCTTGCAGTCAGCTGCCTGAGCCAGGCATGATGTTTGGGTGACTGGAATGTGTTAGGGCTCAGAAAGCTTTAACTGTTGAGTCTTTTAGGCTATTTGTGGTGTTGGTTGCCTATTGTTATAGACTGTGATGAAAACAAAACCCCAGAAATTTTCATCAATCACAGTTTACTGTAGTGAAAAATAAGGTGTTTTTTTTCTGATGTCTGTGGGGGAAAATGTGTTTCACAGGGCATATGTAAGCAACTTTGTTATACATGGCTGTACTTTGGCTAGCTGTTCAAATGACAGTTTCTGGAAAAGTCAGCTGAGTATTACTTGTCTAATAATTATAAAGCCCATGTCTAAACCTCTCATTTTCAGCAGTAATACCATGCCTTGGCAATTGCAGTTGAAGGAAACACACAAACAGGCTTTGTAGGAGACCTCTTGATGGTGAATCTGTGCCCATTCCTTTCCTTGCAAAACATAATGGAGTAACCATGTGTTAAGGAGAGAAAAGTAGTGAAAGATCCACATGTAAAGTGATAATTATCCATTATCCTGGTTTTAAATAGGCTTCCCCTTAATAAACAAGCATCAGCAATGCCAAACCAAACATTCCTTTGAATCTTTTTTCTCTCTAGCTCTCCAAAAGAGTTTACAATTGAGGGAAAAAATATCTTTCTCGTTTACTTGGAATTAACATTGTTTATAAAAAAATTAACAAAGTAAATGGACTTTCTGGACAGTACTGACATATTTGTCTTTCATGAGTATGATCTTTTTTTGGAAGTTCTTTGGATTTTTTTCTTTAATGAGGTCTGAAGTTATTTACTTGAAAATATATAGTGAAGCCAAACATGTTACAAGCATTTTACGGAAGAGGTAGAACAGACCAATTGCAGTTGATGTGTACTAATTGCTCTGCTATTAGCAAAATTGGAAGAAAAATAGCAATGCTTTAAAAAATACACACATGAGAGAGTAAACTTGTGTTTTTCATTTGCTGCAGACCAGTATTTTGTGTTTTCTTTTTAGGGAACTTTCAGAAACATATATTTAAGTCGAGGGAAGTAATATGCTTAAAACAGCTGACTTTGAAATAGACTTACCTATACTTATGCCCTTAAAAAGCATTGGGCTTTGACTATTTGTAGTCTTTATAGTCTTTGACTATTTGCTTTTGGATACATCTTATCTCTTTATCAAGTTGTCCACGAACAAAGTTTCAAGGTTTGCAATACGTACTGGTTATATGAGTTTAGGAAGATGTCATTCTCTATCTCAGTGCCTTGACTCTGCCCCTACACAAAGTTAAAATACATACTAATTTTGTTCATCCCATAGATACTAGCTTTTCTACTGACATGAAAACATTAGGAGTTTCTCTAAGGCAGCATTTAAAATGAAATAAACTCTAGAAAAACCTTCATTGTTATCATAGTCTTGTGATTTCAAGAGAGACGATTCTCTGTAATATAGGCAGCCTGATGTCTTTACTTAGCAGATGGCAAGGTTGTTTTCCTTTTTCTGTAAAGTAAGTGTGGTGGTGTTAGTGAACTTTGGCTGGGTGTCAAGGAATTTCCCTTAACAGAAATGGAAGTGAGAAAAGGAAATTATAGGCCTGTCAGTTTAACTTCAGTCCCGGGGAACCTGATGGAGCAGATCATCCTGAGTTCCATTATGCAGCACATGCAGGACAACCAGGTGATCAGAATCAGTCAGCATGGCTTTATGAAGGGCAGGTCCTGTTTAACAAACCTGATGTCCTTCTATGACTGGGTGACCCGCTTGCTAGATGAAGGGAAGGCTGTGGATGTTGTTTACCTTGATTTTAGCAAAGCATTTGACACCACAGCATTCTCCTAGAGAAATTAACTGCTCTTGGCTTGGATGGGCATACGCTTCACTGGGTTAAAAACTTGATAGATGGCCAAGTCCAAAGAGTTGTGGTCAAGGGAGCTCAATCCAGTTGGTAGCTGNCAAGCTGGTAAAGGGCTTAGAACATAAGGCTTATGAGGAAAGACTGAGGGATCTGGGCCTGTTTAGCCTGGAAAAGAGGAGATTGAGGGGAGACCTCATCGCTCTCTGTAACTACCTGAAGGGAGGTTGTAGAGAGGCAGGGATTGGTCTCTTCTCACTAGTGGAGAGTGATAGGACAAGGGGAAATGGATGCAAATTGCACCAGGGGAGGTTCAGGTTAGATATTAGGAGGAATTTCTTTACTGAAAGGGTTGTCAGCCATTGGAACAGGCTGCCCAGGGAGGTGGTTGAGTCACCATCCCTGGAGGTGTTTAAGAGATGGGTGGATGTTGTGTTGGGCATCGTTTAGCGGGTTGATAGGGCTAGGACAAAGGCTGGACTCGATGATCTTCAAGGTCTCTTCCAGCTGTAACTGTTCTGTGATTCTAAGTGTTGGAAGGTGAAATGCATGCAGACACAGTAAATATATTTCTCCCATAGTAACAAAATTCTTCAGATACATTGGAGTCCATTGGTATGTTATCCATCACTGTAATACTTATTCATCATGTAGGACTGGACTCAAATTCATTTAAGGCTTTGTGTGTTATAATTTACTTCCACTGTTGTTTGACTTGTTTGCTGTGATTGGATTCTTTTGTGCTCGTAGAACAGCTTTGCCTCCTTGCAGCCTGTTTTGATTTTATTTCCTCCCCTGCTTGAGCCTGTGGTGAAATGATGAATTTGCACAACAGTGATCTTTTCCAACAAGGTCTGTAGTGATAGCCTATGTACCGACATCAAGCATAAAGAGTATTAAAGAGGTATCTCTTTTAAGTGCTACCACACAACATCTGTAATAGAAAAGCAACGTGGAGGAGACTTAAAGCCTGTGAAATCAGGTATCAGGGGCTCTTTACTATGGAAGCCAGACAAAGTCTGTAGGGTTTTTTTGTTTTGTTTGTTCTTGCATGTCTAAGAGAAATGGGATTACAAAATGACTTGTAGGATGCTAGCTGGGTTATTGCCCTTGTTTGTTTGGTTGGTTGTTTGTTTTTTAAGTTATTGTTGGGATTTTGGTGTTGGGCTTTTTGTTTTGGTTTGGTTTCTTTGTTTTTGTTTGTTTGTTTGGGTTTTTTGTTGTTTTGGGGTTTTTTGGTTGTTTGGGGTTTTTTTAATGTTCGAGAGGGACATGGAGCAGCAACAGCTCTTTCTGCAGCTGCTGAGCACCACAGAGCTGAATGTGTGTAAAAGACTAAAGAGGGAAACCATGCCTGTGTGCATCTGTGTTATTGTTTATTAGCCAAATCAGCATCTCTCCTAATTGTAGCAAAGTTCAGAGCTTTGTAAAGGAATTTGAGTAATTCTGAGATCCACTGATGAAGTTCTTTCTTTAGTTTTCTTTCCTTAACTGTGTTGCCCATAAAGCAATTTCTGCCATTGCTGAAGTTTGACAGGTTCATATCCAGCTATGGAATATTTTGTTGTTTTGTTTGTTTTTTTAAATTTATTAAATTAGTATTTTTTGCTCAATAGTAATGTTTAAGCTGTGCACCTCACTAGAATTAAATCTACTGAGACCTAATGCATCTGCAGTTATATTTTTCTCATGAGAAAAGTTTCAAGAAAAACATCTTGTAAGAGGAGGGGATGCTAGTGGCCAGTGAAAACACCAAATGCAGATTTAGAAAAAAAAAATAAATTTCTTTTTAACCAAGTCCAGTACACCTATCTGGAGTGTGTATGTTGGAGGGGTGAATGGTGGGCAAGGCAGAAATGCAGCTGTAGAGCTACTGTCACTTGGGTGACATAATAAAAAGGCTGAATAAGTTCTTACCATATGGGAGAATTTGTCAAGAAAGAAGTCATGGTAGTCTTTTCTGGCAACTGTTGTTCTGCTATAGGTTTGACTGTTCTTGCAGTGTGAAGACTTGTACCCTAAAATCCTTTAGTCTCTAGCACTGTAGCTAGTGTATGTGCGTAATGGCTTTTTGCATGATTTCAGCACTTGGTATGCACGTTACTGAAGAGTCACAATTTAATGGTACTGGAAATAAACTCTTCTAGTAAATAATATATTAAACTGTGTACTCTTGTCTGTGCTGAGACACTTGGTTTCAAATTCCGTTTTCTTTGTGTGGTCCTAGTTGGTACTTAACAGTTGAACTAGTATTGTCTAATAAATGAAATCAGAAAATGTAACGGTAGTTCAGTTAAAATATTTAATCTCCATCATTGTAAATTTCAATAATGAAAAGAAACTGTTGGTTATTTTTTGTGAAGTAATTAGGCATTATGCATTTCATGGTGTTCCTGTCTAAATCACTCAGAAAATGGCTCGCACAGAATACATTGTCTGCACATTGAGTAGCAGATTTCTCTGAGTAGATGACAGCAATATTTTGTGATACGGTAGCTGTACTTGGCAGCTGTGATTTGATACTGCTGAACTCATGCAGTCTGTGCTGGGACTTGTCCCTAAATATCTTGAGACTGACCTAGTTATCCTGCTCTTCCTTGTTTTTGATCAGAGAGTATGTCAGGCGTGTCGTGTGCTGAATCACCTTACCCAAGTCTGTCTGTTTTCTCAAGCTTAGATTCAAAAGAAAGTGTCCAAAGTGACAGACTTACTGTGTGTAAAGGAAACATAATCTTTTAATGGATTTTTTTGTTTGTTTATGCGGACTTTTCTGTGAAAACCTGGGAGAGCTGCTGGGATTAACTGCAATGTAAAAAGGCATGAGAGAAACAATATATATGTATGTATATAATTTGAAAAATGCCTAGTGCTGTATAAAAGAGCTGTGGTTTATTCTGGTGATAGGAAGTTCTGAAATAAGCAAAGGGTGGTATAATGGCTTTAGCTATCAGGCTCCCCAAACCCAAATCCAGCAGGGCAATTCAGCTAGCTGAAAGTTAGAAAGATATGTTGCATTTGCTCAGCATGCTAACCAGAAGGGAAAGGCAGTTTCTGCTACGAGCTTTGGGTTTTGCCTGTGAGCTGAGCGCTGCATGGCACTGTGAGGAGCAGCTAGTGCCACCTGTGGGAACTGTGCTGGAACAGGTGGATGTACAGTTCAGAGATGCATCATTGTGAAAAAGTGCTGTCAAAAATTCCTAGCACCGCAGGAGAGGTGTTGGTTGTTTTCTATTTTTCTGTAGTAAAGCATAGTTAGATGCACTGTAAGACAGATCTTGAGCAAAGTTGCATGTATAGAAGAGGATATTTTCAAAAATACTCATAACAATTCATTTTTAATGAAAGAAAAATAACGGGTGGATTGGACTAAGTAATTTCATACTAGCACTGTTGCTTCTGCTGAGCTGATAAACTGCACAGTTAATGCATCAGAAGTAAATACATGCAATTCACCAATTAAAACTTTACATCCTTTCGCCTAGGCTCCAAACTTATACTTCACAAGGATATCTGGTGAGTGTCAGTCAAGGCTTTGATCCCTGTTCCTCCTCCCAGAAGACCCTGTGGGGAAGGTTTGCTCGTTGTTTCACTTGGCATAGTAGCAGCATATATTATTAGGTAAGGAGTATTGCTATGTGGTTGGACACTGACCAAATGTTGAGCATATCTCATCTTTTCAAGAAGTTCATTCTGTACAAAGTTTGAAGGAGGAGATATCGTGTGACATTCCCTCCTAGACCTCATATCCTGTGTTGCTTTGTAAAAAATTCTCTGTCTTGACTTTGAGACTGCAACACAGTGATTAGCTGCTGAACTTGATCTTTTAGTGGGTTTGGAAAAGCATTAGCGAAGCCTTGGGATAGCACTGGGAATGGATTCAGAACTATTGGAGGAGGGAGAATATGTATGCGTAGCAGTTAAACCACAGAGGAGCCAGACAGCTCATTCCTTATAGTAGACTATTTATGATGTTTTTCACATTCAAACACAGTGAGTTACAGTAAAGCAGAATGAAAGTGACAAAGGGATTCTGTAATTTGGCCTTTGCTTGATGGGAAAAAGTTAGGTTTTTTTGGATTAGAGCTGCAATATGGTTGATTAGCTCTAGAAACTAGGCGGAGGACACTGTAGATTTAAGCTGTTTTGAAGAAAGGGACATGTCGTAATTTGACTGGAATAAAGCTCATTTTCTTCCTAGTAGCTGGTACAATGCTGTGGTTTGGATTTAGGATAAGAATAATGTTGATAACACACTGACGTTCTAGTTGTTGCTAAGCTGTGTTTATACCAAGTCAAGGACTTCTCAGCTTCTCATACTGCCTTGCCAGCAGAGTCTGGGAGTACACAAAAAGCTGGGAGGGAACACAGCAAGGACAGCTGACCCAACAGAGCCAAAGGGGTATTCTATACCATATGACACCATGCCCAGTATATGAACTGGCTGGGGAGTTGGCTGGGGGAGCACCATTACTTGGGGATTGTCTAGGCATCGATCAGCAGGTGGTGAGCAATTTTATTATGAATCACTTGCTTTGTATATGCTGCTATTTGTTATTATGATGATTATTTTGTTCCCCCACCCCCTATTCTCTTTCCCATCTCTCTGAGAGGGGTTAGTGCCCAAGTGGCTATGTGGTGCTTAACTGCTATCTGAGGTTAAACCATGACAGAGCAGGACTTTCATCGATGGGGCAAATTATGTGCAAAGGAGGTGTTGCTCCTTGCCAGTATAGATCAGATCAGCTCACCTCTTAGTGCCATTGTCTTAAGTGCTATTTGTTTTTTGGAAAAGAAGGTGCAAAGCTGACCTGGTGTGGGAAAATGAGCAAAATGTGGAGCATCTTACAAAAATCACCCCAAACCAACAAAACTTCACAAACTTGGGACGTTTTGTTACATGTTGATGTGCAGGGGAAAAAAGGCTGGGAGATTTTTGTGGGACTTGGAGGGAGAGGACTGTTGGAAAAGAGAAGCTGTAACTCACACCCACATCCAGAGCTCTGTTGGAAGGGAATGAAAGGAGCCGTTAGAATTCTGTGGAGTTTTGACAAAATAAATATTAACATGAAATAACACCTTAATCTTAAACATGTTATTTAGAAGTGCTGGAGGGTGATGGTGAATAGGAGCAGCAATGAGACTTGATGGTGTATAGTGGTTTGTATCCTTGTAACTTCTGTCCTTTCTGTCCCTGTTATTAAGAGTTTCTTTCAGTGATACTTCTTGGTTCATGTGAAAGAATTGTGTTAGTGTTAGCGTATAAACTTACTTTTATGGTTTATGTGATCTGAGATCAAAGCTGTTCTCTTGGGGTTCAGAGCAGCAATGCATCTGCTCCAGAAGGGATTTTGTAGGCAAGCGAACGGCAAAAACTAGATCCAGAATGGATGTCTTTATTGTTTAATAAAGATGAATCCAGTATTTCACAGTCAAATGTCAAGTTCTAGTTCTGTTAATGTGAATGGGAGTTTTGCCATAGCCTTTGTTGGAGTTGAGTTCATCCTGCAACATGAAACTTTCTGAGTGCAGGTTTTGGAGTTCTGTCAGTGGTTGTGTATTCAAAAATACAACATCCAATCCAATTTACCTGAGCAGTGCAGCAATCTGTCGAGGCATCTGTGTAGGGGCATCCTTGTTAGTTAACAAAATACCTCATGTCAAAAACCTCCTAATGCCTATTATCGCCTCACTCATTTTTTGTATGCTTTTTAAATTACAGCAGGAAGAAATCATCCAAATCATGTTTAAAAATAAACCAGCAGATGGTTTACTGTTAACAGCATGGTGTGTAATGTGGAACTTCAGAGCTCCTGTTGTAAAACAGCAGACAGTTTAATCTGTAAAAGGATGCATTTAAAAATGTAATGCAATGTTTTAAAGGAACATGTATGTTGATCGTGCATAAAGTAGTCACAGCAGAGTCATAGTATTAATTCTGATTTTGCCTCTGGAAGATGTAAAAGAAGTGCAGTGTGTGTCTAAGGCACTGTATTTGAAAGGTTTTTGAAGAAATCCAACCAGCTTCTTAAATATGATCAATTCCAGCTATTTGGAACAAATGTAGACTAGGGGCCAGAGATTTGACATGAGGGAGGAGGTTCAGGTTAGATTTTGGTTAGTGATGATTGTTGTTCAGCATAAATACAGAGTTGTACCCCATAGTTACAACTGCAAACAGTCCTGTGATGAACAATAGTTTCTTTCAAGCTACTTGATACTTTTTTAGAGTACAGTGATAAATTGCTGTGCAAAGAAAAATGAAACAGAATTCCTCTCCAATGCATATTTTCCCATAAAACTTTAAAATTGAAAATTGTGTTACTTCAATTAATAGCTGTTTTGAATAATTGGAAACCCTTAATTTTTTATTTATTTTTTTTTTTAGCAAAGTACAGTTAATTTAAGAGATAAGGACTATATTTGTCTGTGAACTGCAGGTAATCTGTATTTTTCCTGGGCATGCTTTTAAAAAAAGTATTTTTAGTTACTGATGTGGTAAGTTTGAATGTTTTTCCATTAATTCAGTTACAGCATCCTATTGATTAAGATCCTCTGTTTAAAGGAACCGAGATGTTATTTTTTTTTCATAACATTAAAGGTGATCTGTAATTTTTAGCAGCTCAGGACTTTAAAGGCAAGCCAATCTACTAGAAGGAACAACAATTTTCTTGAACTAGGACCTCCCAGTATGCCTGTTTGGGTGGCCCTGGCTGATTATGGCCTGTGAAAATGCATGGTCATACATCTAAATATTTTTGGTTACTGTTAAAGAGTTTTTCTTAATTAAGAACTGTAAACAGTATGGCTGTGTTTATTCATAAATTATGAATGCATATGTATTTCAAATTATCTTACTGGGAAAACACTCAGAGGAGTAAGCAATCAGTAGCAGCTTTGAGTTGTGATTTCAGAAATACCAGCTACCCCATGGACTACTAGAATAACAGAGACCAAGATGCAGAGACAATTGAAGCTATATCAATAATTCTATTGCAAGAGTGTTTGGAAGGCTCCAAATGGGACTGTTTTTATAAGGTACTTTATGTGATTGATCTTGAAATTATTAGTAGTAATATCCCAAAGTCTGCAATAAGATTGGATAAGTAAAGATTATTTGCATGAAAGTGAGCAAGAATTACTTGTTTTTGCATCTTACTAGCAAGCTTAAACCCCACATGCTGCTTCACTGCTGGATTTTATATGAGTCCTGCTTGGTCTTGCTACAGAGAGAGATTTACTTTCCTAGTCTGATGAATAGTACTTGTCAGAGATTATAAATCTTACCAGAGTTAAATTTATTAGGATTACATTAAGAAAAAAATCTTGATTACTTGGTAGTATGACTAGGAGTGATAAATTAGGCCTCTTAGTAAAAAAATGTGGATTTCTTTTTTTTTTAAGTTCTTTAGTATATTCTATGATTTCTAACAACAGCGTGGAACCAGTTTGCATTAATGAGAGAGAAGGGGGGACAAGGAGCTTGGGTCTGTTCTCTCAAGTGACAAGTAATACGACAAGAGGAAATGCCTTCAAGCTGCACCAGGGGAGGTTCAGATTGGATATTAGAAAGAATTCCTTCACTAAGAGGGTTATCAGGCATTGGAACAGGCTGCCTGGGGAGGTGGTGAAATCGCCATCCCTGGAAGAGTTCAAAAAATGTGTAGATACGGTGCTTGGGGATGTGGTTTAGTGGTGGGCATGGTAGTGTTAGGTCAATGGTTGGACTGATCTCAGAGGTCTTTTCCAACCATAATGATTTTCGTGCTTTTTAAACAAGTCACTTAAAGTACTACTCTATGCCATTTAACTGGACCTCAGTGTTTAGGTGTAATTTTTAAAATTGACAATGCTATGGGAAAATGTTGAAGGCTCTATATGGATCCTGTCACATTTGCATCTGGTTGAACTGTTCTGGTACTGTTAATCTCCTGTGCGGTTTAGAAACAGCAGTGCTTTTCACAGACTGTTTCATTACTGAAAGCCATTACAAAGAGTGACAAGTATTTCTAGACAATGTTCTGAACATGCACTTTTCTAGGTGCAGAAGCCAACCTGTTATAACGTCAGTGAGTTACTCTGTTTATCTATTATTGCCATGCAGAGCTGCAAAATTGGTAAATCTATGCAAAACCATTAGTGGAACAGTAGTTTTTAAATTGCCTTGGATTAGCCAAGTGAGTTCTTCAAACAGAGAGCTGTCATAACTGTGGAAGGTCTGAACCTGTTCAGTAGGTACCCTGGTTTGTGTGCAGTAATTGTATGATACAGCTTTCAATTTACCATTCCATTTTTTTAGAATGCCAAGATTGTTCAACACCCATTTGAATCCCTCTTGATCCCTCTGCCCTCGTGAGGCCCCACCTGGAGTACTGCATCCAGTTCTGGGGTCCTCAGCATAAAAAAGATGTGGACCTTTTGGAGCAAGTCCAGAGGAGGGCCACGAAGATGATTAAAGGATTGGAGAACCTCCCCTACGAAGATAGGCTGAGAGAGTTGGGGTTATTCAGCCTGAAGAAGAGAAGGCTTTGAGGGGATCTTATAGCAGTTTTCCAGTACCTAAAGGGGGTTATAAGATAGAAAGGAAGAAACTTTTTAGGTGGTCTGATTGTAATAGGACAAGGGAGGATGGCTATAAACTGAAAGAGGGGAAATTTAGGTTGGAGATTAAAAGGAAGTTCTTTACTTGGAGGGTGGTTAGACACTGGAACAGGTTGCCCAGAAAGGTTGTGGATGCCCCATCCCTGGCAGAGTTCAAGGCCAGGCTAGATGTGGCCGTGGGCAACCTGGTCTAGTGATTGGCATCCCTGCCCATGGCAGAGGGGTTGGAACTAGATGATCCTTAAGGTCCCTTCCAACCTGGCCCTTCTATGATTCTATGAATCTATGATTTTGTGCTGGCAATTATAGGTCATGCTCCATAGAGAGGAATGAGCACTGGCACTCTGTTAAATTCCAGAAAGTGACTGTTGGTTGGTGTCTTACTTTAAGTGGAATACTTTCTAGTACTGAGTTTTGATCACACAAAAGCAAGGTTGTTCTTCAGAAGGTCAAATCGAAAGAAATGTTGGCCTACTTTAGACAAGGAAAATTGGACTTGCATAAATAAAAATAGGGGCAGAAGAGACCGGGGAAAAAAAAAGTGAGTTGGTTGTTGGGTTTGGTTTTTTTCCTTCTGCATATTTAGCATATCTACAAAATGTCAATAAAGAAACACAAAATTATTTCTGAGACTACCAATTTTATGTCATTAATGTGTCAGTGAGTTACTCTGTTAGCCTTGTCAAGGTGAAATTGACTTAGATACTTCAATTCTGTGCAACTCAAACCAATCAAAACCAGAAACCAATACATGGATATCCATGTTTTATTGTTTTAAACATGTAGTTTCCTGATTTTGTGATATGAAATTATTTTAAAATGTGTAATTTACATAAAACATATTCTTGGATTTTGAAATGAATCACTGAAGTAAATATTGTATTTATTAATGTAATTTCTTGGTTCGGATGCACTGTGTGATTAACTAGTTCCTACCAATTTGTTACTAGTAATTACTGGATGACTGGACTTTTATTTATAAACTAGTGCAATGTTCAAAGACAATGTATAGTACAACATTGAATACAGAGGATTAGGCATGAGCTTGCCAAGTTTTAGAATTAGTGTATTTATTCTAGGAAACTGTTTTGTGATGATAAGCATAGATAATTAAATTTGAATAGTCTGAAGAAAATATTTTTAATGTCTTTTAGAGAGTAGGTTTCTGATTTACAGCAAATTTATAAAGGATTTTGGATATTATTATGTGTTTATAGTTGTTTAATCCTCTGTTGATTATGCGCTTGTTTTAGTTTGTGACACCATGCAGCTGTAGATTTATGAACTTACATCCACAGATCTTCATGTAGATAAGTGCTATCACTATTAATTTCAGGTAGTTGAGAGATTTTAGGCTATTTCCAAATCTTCAGTATGTGTAATGTTGGTAACATCTATGTTAAGGACAAAGTAAATCCTGAGTAAGACCTCATGGATTTTATCTTGAGTAGAGTTGAATTGGCTGATGTAGAAAATCATATGTAGTAAAGTTAAATAAGAACTTATTTGTACCCTAGGGATGTGCTAGTGTGTTATAGCCTCAGATACATCTAACATTACCGAGCCTTTCACATATATGTGAATTAAATATGATAAATGTACTTACCCTGGATAGCACATCTGAAATACATTTTGTGACTTCAGTTGCTTAAGAAAGCCTGTGTATTTTGTATGGTTTGGTTTTAATGTAAACCCAAGTCCTTCATTGGATGCTAGGGCAGAAATGTTTTCATTCCAGGTCTAGTGATAGGATTCAAAACAAGCCATATGAATTTGAGTGCAAAGTAGTTTAAGGGAGGAGGAGAAAGGCCATTTATTAGTGCTCAGTCTCAGTTCTGCTGCAAGGTAAGCCAAGGAGGTCTCCCATAATTCTGATGATCACCTGATATCTACGCGCTGAATGAGCTCTGTTGCCTCAACATTGTTAATACAAGTCGGATTCAGTGAATTCAGTAGGAATTAATGCTGTACTGCTGATACTTCCAGTGCTGTGTGCTCTGTATAGTGTTGTGTACAGCACTGTGCTACATGACTTTGACACGGTCCCCCCCAACATTCTACTGGCCAAGTTAGAGAGCTATGGATTTGATG